>CANTUR010002197.1:15000-40000 GCA_947683625.1 Mallotus nudiflorus
TTTCAAAAGAAAAGGAAAAAAAAATTCTAACCTCGGAGATAAATATTAGTCCTAACAAAATAAGTTATAATGCTAAAATATTAAAATCATCAAAAAATTTTTCACAGATATTAAAAAGAAGAAATGCTCGATTAGCAAATAAATTCCATTTTTTTATAAAAATTTTGATTGAAAGGATATACATAGATATCTTTTTAGGTATCATTAATATTCCGAGACGCAATGCACAGCTTTTTCTTGAATCAACAAAAAAAATTATTACTAAATACATTTACAATAATGAAGAAAATCACAAAAAAATTGATAAAACAAATCAAAATACAATTCACTTTATTTCGATTATAAATAGAAAAAAGTCAAGTAATCTTGCTGTTTTTAATAAGAATAATAAGAATTCGCAGATTTTTTGTGACATATCTTCCTTGTCACAAGCGTATGTATTTTACAAATTATTACAAATCCAAATTATTAACTTATATAAGTTAAGATCTATCCTTCAATATCATGGCCTTTTTATAAAGAATGAAATAAAGGAGTATTTTAGAGTCCAAGGGATATTTCATTTCGAATTAAAAGAAAAAAATGTTAGAAATTCTGTAATGAATCAATGGAAAAACTGGTTAAAGAGTCATTATCAATATAAATACGATTTATCTCAGATTAGATGGTCTCGATTAATACCACAAAAATGGCGAAATAGAATCAATCAACACTCTATGGTTCAAAAGAAAAAATTAAACAAACGGAATTTATATGAAAAAGACCAATTAATTCAGTTTGAAAAAAAAAATGATTTTGATTTTGAGGCAGACTCATTACCAAAGCAAAAAGATAATTTTAAAAAACACTATAGATATAATCTTTTATCATATAAATCTATTAATTATGAAAATAAGAAGGACTCATATATTTATGGATCACCATTCCAAATAAATAATAAACAAAAGATTTCTTATAATTACAACACAAAAAAAAGCAACCCTTTCGACATGTTGGAAGGTATTCCTATCAATAATTATCTAGCGGAAGATGACATTATTGATATGGAGCAAAGCAAATATTTTGATTGGAAAATTCTCCATTTTTGTCTTAGAAAAAAGGTCGATATTGAATCTTGGATCGATACTGGAAGCGAAGATAAAAAAAATACTCAGACTAATAAGTCTCAAATAATTAAAAAAATTGATAAAAAAAAGATTTTTTTTCTTACAATTCACCAAGATCAAGAAATCAATTCATCCAATCAAAAAAAAAACCTTTTTGATTGGATGGGAATGAATGAAGAAATACAAAAAGGTCTCATATCAAATTTTGAACTTTGGTTCTTTCGAAAATTTGTAATACTTTACAACACATATAAGATAAACCCGTGGGCGATACCAATCCAATTTCTTCTTTTCAATTTTCATAGAAATGAAAATGTTAGTAAAACTAAGAAAATCAACGAGAAGAAAAATGGCGATCTTTTTATATCTATATCATCGAATGAAAACAAAATTATTGAATTAGAGAATCGAAATCACGAAGAAAAAGAATCCGAAGACCAAGCGGACTTTGGATCAGTTTTCACAAATCAAGAAAAAGATATTGAAGAAGATTATATGGGATTAGGTATGAAAAAAAATAGACATAAAAAGCAAAACAAAAGTCATACGGAAGTAGAACTTGATTTCTTCCTAAAACGATATTTATGTTTTCAATTAAGATGGAATGGTTCTTTAAATCAAAAAATAATCAATAATATCAAAGTATATTGTCTCCTGCTGTAGACTGACAAATCCACGAGAAATTATTATATCTTCTATTCAAAGACAAGAAATAAGTCTGAATATTCTGATGGTTCAGAAGGATTTAACTCTTACAGAATTGATGAAAAAGGGAATATTGATTATCGAACCTGTTCGTCTGTCGGTAAAAAATGATGGACAATTTCTTTTGTATCAAACCGTGGGTATCTTATTAGTTCATAAGAACAAACAACAAATTAATCAAAAATACAGAGACAAAATCGATTCGATTTCTATTGAAAGGCATCAAAGTATAATTGGAAATAGAGACAAAAATGATTATGATTTACTTGTTCCAGAAAATATTTTCTCCCCGAAACGTTGTAGAGAATTAAGAATTCTAATTTCTTTCAATTTAAAAAATAAAAACAATATTCATATAAATACAGAAATTTGCAACGGTAATAACATAAAAAACCGTGGTCCCGTTTTTGATAAAAGCAAACATTTTGATAGAGATAAAAATAAACTAATTAAATTCAAATTTTTTCTTTGGCCCAATTTTCGATTAGAAGATTTAGCTTGTATGAATCGTTATTGGTTCGATACTAATAATGCCAGTCGGTTCAGTATGGTAAGGATATGTATATATCCACGGTTCAAATTTTGGTAAGGATGCATTTTTCATATATATCCCATAGCATATTTCATCCAGAAAGGAATCAATGGAATTTTTTTACTTTTCATTTTAGGTAGAATTTTGTTCTCTTTTGTAAGCGAAGAAATATATCATCCTTTTGTATCTATAACCGAATAAAAAAATTGGATTGATTAATGAGAAATTTTCAATTTTATTTGACAAAATTTTGAATTAGTAACTTGAATTACTAACAAGTAGAGATTTTTATTTTATGTATATCAAATTAAAATGAACTAACATTATTATTTATTAATACAATACATTTTTTGATTTTTTTTTATTACTGATCAATAGAAATAAAAAAGATCTTAATCTTAAAAAGGGTGGGCTATTTTATGGTAAAAAATTCATTCATTTCAGTTATTTCACAAGAAGAAAAAGACGAAAACAAAGGATCTGTTGAATTTCAAATAGTAAGTTTCACTAATAAGATACGAAGACTTACTTCACATTTGGAATTGCATAGAAAAGACTATTTATCTCAGAGAGGTTTGCGGAAAATTCTGGGAAAACGGCAACGACTGATGTCTTATTTAGCAAAGAAAAATAGAGTACGTTATAAAGAATTAATTAGCCGGGTAGATATTCGGGAATCAAAAACTCGTTAATGTGAAGAGTTTTTTTGAATTATTTGATTTATTAGATCGTAATATGAACTTCTTTTTGTTTTCAATAATTCATGAAAAAATGGATCGAGGAAATTCCTATGAATGTACCAGCTACACGAAAAGACCTTATGATAGTCAATATGGGTCCCCACCACCCATCAATGCATGGTGTTCTTCGACTCATCGTTACTCTAGACGGTGAAGATGTTATTGACTGTGAACCAATAGTAGGTTATTTACACAGAGGGATGGAAAAAATTGCGGAAAATCGAACAATTATACAATATTTGCCCTATGTAACACGCTGGGATTATTTGGCTACTATGTTCACAGAAGCAATAACAGTAAATGGTCCAGAATTGTTAGGAAATATTCAAGTGCCTAAAAGAGCTAGCTATATCAGAGTAATTATGTTGGAATTGAGTCGTATAGCTTCTCATTTGTTATGGCTTGGTCCTTTTATGGCAGATATTGGTGCACAGACCCCTTTCTTCTATATTTTTAGAGAGAGAGAGTTAGTATATGATTTATTCGAAGCTGCCACCGGTATGAGAATGATGCATAATTATTTTCGTATCGGGGGAGTAGCGGCCGATCTACCTCATGGATGGATAGATAAATGTTTGGATTTTTGCGATTATTTTTTAACAGGAGTTGCTGAATATCAAAAACTTATTACGCAAAATCCTATTTTTTTAGAACGAGTTGAAGGAGTAGGTATTGTTGGTGCGGAGAAAGCAATAAATTGGGGTTTATCAGGACCAATGCTACGAGCTTCTGGAGTACAATGGGATCTTCGTCAAGTTGATCATTATGAGTGTTACAACGAATTTGATTGGGAAGTCCAGTGGCAAAAAGAAGGAGATTCATTAGCTCGTTATTTAGTCCGAATTGGTGAAATGATGGAATCTATAAAAATTATTCAACAGGCTCTGGAAGGAATTCCGGGGGGGCCTTATGAGAATTTAGAAACCCGACGTTTTGAAAAGGATCCGGAATGGAACGATTTCGAATATCGATTCATTAGTAAGAAAACTTCTCCTACTTTTGAATTACCGAAACAAGAACTTTATGTGAGAGTCGAAGCCCCAAAAGGGGAATTGGGGATTTTTCTGATAGGGGATCAGAGTGGTTTTCCCTGGAGGTGGAAAATTCGCCCGCCCGGTTTTATCAATTTGCAAATTCTTCCCGAATTAGTTAAAAGAATGAAATTGGCTGATATTATGACAATACTAGGTAGTATAGATATCATTATGGGGGAAGTTGATCGTTGAAATGATAATTGATACAACAGAAGTACACGCTATCAATTCTTTTTCTAGATTAGAATCTTTAAATGAGGTCTATGTCTATGGAATTATATGGGTGTTTGCCCCTATTTTGACTCTTGTATTGGGAATCACGCTAGGCATACTAATAATTGTATGGTTAGAAAGAGAAATATCCGCAGGGATACAACAACGTATTGGACCTGAATATGCCGGTCCTTTAGGAGTTCTTCAAGCTCTAGCGGATGGGACAAAACTACTTTTCAAAGAAAATATTTTTCCCTCTAGGGGGAATACTCGTTTATTCAGTATCGGACCATCCATAGCAGTCATATCAACTCTATTAAGTTATTCAATAATTCCTTTTGGCTATCACCTTATTTTAACTGATCTAAATATTGGTGTTTTTTTATGGATTGCCATTTCAAGTATTGCTCCGATTGGACTTCTTATGTCAGGATATGGATCAAATAATAAATATTCCTTTTTAGGTGGTCTACGAGCTGCTGCTCAATCGATTAGTTATGAAATACCATTAACTCTTTGTGTGTTATCCATATCTCTACGTGTGATTCGTTGAAACATAAACTTTTACCTATTCCTTTATTTTTAGGAAGAAAGCGAAATCCATTGAATAGATATCTTCATTTTTTATTCATCATTTGGGTTAATGAACTAAATTGGATAGTTATATGAGTGAAAGAAAACAACTTGTCAATTTGCAGTAAAAAAATTGAGACTCATTTCCTATGTACAAGAGTAAAACAGAAATAAACATAAGAAAAGAAGACCGTTTGCCCCAAGATTGGTTGATTAGTCATCCTGGCTTGACGCGGGCTCAAAAGATCAACCCTATTGAGTTTATCATTTATATGTATTACCATAATGCTAACATAACTGGCCATTGAGAAAAAATGAGTGGATGGTTAGGAACACCAAGATACACAAAGGATTAGTAATAGAGATTTTAAAAATTATCTATCTAAAAAGATATTTCGGCAGAATATAAAAGTATATTAATTGGGGCTTTAAATTGGTAGAAATGATCAGGCAGTACTCCCCATGATTCCGATCCAGAGTATGCTCCTGCCCACTGATTAAAGAAATAACTATCAGGAACGAAATAACCCTTCCCCCCTTTAATCCCCCCTTTGTTTTTTTTCAGAAAGAAGAATAGGAACGAACAAAAAGAATCTAATATCTAATTACAATAAAATAAAAAATCAATCTTTTTTATTCTTTTTTCCTATATCCATATTCATATAGACGGAATTCGTATCATAATTCGGAATATCTAATTCTTTTTCGTAATCAAAAATGATAGGTTGAAATTGGTATTTTTACAAAAAATATTTTTATAAATAAATTATAAATAATATAAATAAAGAGTATTTTATTGAAAAATTTTGAAGTTATTACTCAAAAAAGAAAAATTGAAACTATTAAAGGATGAGATTAATTCAGAAGTACTTTTTTGTTAGTATTATAACAGATAGAATTTCATTGCGCGAATTTGGGAACGTCGATAGATTTATTTTATTTTGATCCTATATATCTTACAAATATATATATCCTACAAATATAGCAAAATAATTTATAGCAAAATAAATAATCCGATCGGGTCCTTAAATTGTTTTATGGCCTTTGAGGAGCCGTATGAGGTGAGAATCTCATGTACGGTTCTGTAATAGCGATGGGAACAGTGATGTTATCACCGACTATGATTATCTAACAGTTCAAGTACAGTTGATATAGTTGAGGCACAATCAAAATCTGGTTTTTGGGGGTGGAATTTGTGGCGTCAACCTATAGGATTTATCATTTTTTTTATTTCTTCTCTAGCAGAATGTGAGAGATTACCTTTTGATTTACCAGAAGCAGAAGAAGAATTAGTAGCAGGTTATCAAACCGAATATTCAGGTATCAAATTTGGTTTATTTTATATTGCTTCCTATCTAAGCTTATTAGTTGCTTCATTATTTGTAACAGTTCTTTACTTGGGCGGTTGGACTATCTCTAGTCCGTATATATTCGTTCCTGAGCCTTTTGAAACAAATAAAATTAAAATAAGTGGAGTCTTTGGAACAACAATTGGTATCTTTATTACATTGGTTAAAACTTATTTGTTCTTGTTCATTCCTATCACAACAAGATGGACTTTACCTAGACTAAGAATGGATCAACTTTTAAATCTTGGATGGAAATTTCTTTTACCTATTTCTCTCGGCAATCTCTTATTAACAACCTCTTTCCAACTCCTTTCGCTATAAAAGAATAAAAAAATATAAAAGAATAAAAAAAAGATTTTTTCTATATTCATGACTTGTCTTCAAATTCAAACAAGAGAAAAAAAAATAAAAAAAAAAATCATTCATAAATATAATACTCACGATATGTTTCCCATGGTAACTGGGTTCATGAATTATGGGCAACAAACCATACGAGCCGCACGGTACATTGGTCAAAGTTTCATGATTACTTTATCCCATGCAAATCGTTTACCTGTAACTATTCAATATCCTTATGAAAAATTAATCACATTGGAGCGTTTCCGCGGTCGAATCCATTTTGAATTTGATAAATGCATTGCTTGTGAAGTATGTGTTCGAGTATGTCCTATAGATTTACCTGTTGTTAATTGGAAATTGGAAACTGACATTCGAAAGAAACGGTTGCTTAATTACAGTATTGATTTCGGAATCTGTATATTTTGTGGCAACTGTGTTGAGTATTGTCCAACAAATTGTTTATCAATGACTGAAGAATATGAACTTTCCACTTATGATCGTCACGAATTGAATTATAATCAAATTGCTCTAGGTCGTTTACCAATGTCAGTAGTTGACGATTATACAATTCGAACAATTTTGAATTCAACTCAAAAAAAGAAAAATAGATAAATCACTTTGATTGATTAAAAAGTACAATTTTTAAACTAAAATTCTGTTTTGATCTAGAGGGATACAATAAGGTTTATTTCATTTTTCTTGGTCCATAACTACAAAAATGAAAAATTCCAACTATTGACTTGATTGATTGGTCAGAATTGCATCGCGGCTTAATTTTTTTGTGAAAATCTATTAATAATTAATATATGTAATAATTAATATATGTGTAATTCTATCCATTAATAATTAATATATGTAATAATTAATATATGTGTAATTCTATCCATAATTTTTTCTAAAATTAAATAATTAAATTTGGAATGCCCTTTTCGAGAAAAAATGAAATTCGTACAATAGCTGTACCTATAGTAATTTACACCCTTTAGGGTTTAAAACCTATTATAAAAAATTTCTATTATAAATAAGTTTTTCCTGGTCAGGTCAATAAGGTCATGAAAAAATAATTCCATTTTTCTTTTTTTTTTACAAATTTTACATTTTACGTGCAATGGATTTGCCTGGACTAATACACGATTTTCTTTTATTTTTTCTGGGATTAGATCTTATATTAGGGGGTCTAGGAGTGGTATTACTTACCAACCCAATTTATTCTGCCTTTTCTTTGGGATTGGTTTTTGTTTGTATATCTTTATTCTATATTTTATCAAACTCTCATTTTGTAGCTGCTGCACAGCTCCTTATTTATGTGGGAGCTATAAATATTTTAATTCTATTTGCCGTGATGTTCATGAATGGTTCAGAATATTACAAAGATTTTCGTCTTTGGACTGTTGGAAACGGAGTTACTTCCTTTGTTTGTACAAGTATTTTTGTTTCACTAATTACTATTATTCCAGATACGTCATGGTACGGAATTATTTGGACTACAAAAACAAATCAGATTATAGAACAAGATTTAATAAGTAATGGTCAACAAATTGGAATTCATTTATCAACAGACTTTTTTATTCCGTTTGAATTCATTTCAATAATTCTTTTAGTTGCTTTGATAGGTGCGATTGCTGTGGCTCGTCAGTAAAAAATCTTTCAAATGAGTAACCCCAATCCATCTGTTCTATGTTATCAAATTTCTTTTCTTTTAATTCTATTTAAAGAAAGATTATTTACGTATAAATTCTTTTATTTGATCTATTATATTATTATTATTATTTCTTTGTTCGGTAATTATGATATTCTTATTATAGTCAATAATCAATCCAATCTGTTGATGTTGAATTGTTGTTCATATTGAAATAAATCGAAATTGATAAGGAGTTGGTCAATGATGCTCGAACATGTACTTGTTTTGAGTGCCTATTTATTTTCTATCGGTATCTATGGATTGATCACGAGTAGAAATGTGGTTAGAGCCCTTATGTGTCTTGAACTTATACTGAATGCAGTTAATATAAATTTTGTAACATTTTCTTATTTTTTTGATAGTCGCCAATTAAAAGGAAATATTTTTTCAATTTTTGTTATAGCTATCGCAGCTGCTGAAGCAGCTATTGGACTAGCTATCGTTTCGTCAATTTATCGTAACAGAAAATCAACCCGTATCAATCAATCAAATTTATTGAATAAGTAGGATTAATCATATAGAATATAATTTTCATTGAGTTGGCATGTACGATACGTAACTTATCCGACCATGTTTGCGAAAACATACGAAATTAAAGTATCTTGGCTCTATCCCACGAGTCGATCCAGAATTCAATAGAAAAAATTCTGATAAATCATTGATTCGTCTGGTGTCGAAATATATGATGACTCATTTAGAAATTTACTAGATTGAATTTTTTTGAGGTTAAAAAAAATTAGAAATCCAATGTCGCATTCAGTAAAGATTTATGATACATGTATAGGGTGTACTCAATGTGTCCGAGCCTGCCCCACAGATGTATTAGAAATGATACCTTGGGATGGGTGTAAATCTAAACAAATCGCTTCTGCTCCAAGAACAGAGGACTGTGTCGGTTGTAAGAGATGTGAATCCGCCTGTCCAACGGATTTCTTGAGTGTTCGAGTTTATTTATGGCATGAAACAACCCGAAGCATGGGTCTAGCTTATTGATACTTTTCAGAGAAATCCACTTGAATCCATTTGATTTTTTGTTTACCGATAAAAACCCGTACTCGAAAAAAAAAACATAATACAATATATATATTATATTATGTATTATTTTTTGAGCACGGGTTTTTCTAGTCCAAGCGTATCTTGCCTTTACCACGAATTCTTTTCCTTGGTTAACAATATTTTTAGTTTTGCCGATATCGGCGGGTTCCTTAATTTTCTTTTTCCCTCATAGAGGAAATAAGGCAATTCGATGGTATACTTTATGTATATGTATTTTAGAACTCCTTTTAATGACTTATACGTTCTCTTATTATTTCCAATCGGATGACCCATTAATCCAATTAACAGAAGATTATAAATGGATCCAATTTTTGGATTTTTACTGGAGATTGGGAATAGATGGATTTTCTTTAAGCCCTATTTTACTGACAGGATTTATCACCACTTTAGCTACTTTAGCGGCTCGGCCAATTACTCAAGATTCCCGATTATTCCATTTTCTGATGTTGGCAATGTATAGTGGTCAAATAGGATTATTTTCTTCTCAAGATCTTTTGCTTTTTTTTATCATGTGGGAGTTAGAATTAATTCCTGTTTATCTACTTCTATCCATGTGGGGGGGAAAGAAGCGTCTGTATTCAGCTACAAAGTTTATTTTGTATACTGCCGGAGGTTCTGTTTTTTTATTAATGGGAGCTTTTGGCATCGCTTTATATGGTTCCAATGAAACAAGATTCAATTTTGAAACATCAGCTAATCAATCATATCCTGCGGCGCTAGAATTTTTTTTTTATATTGGATTTCTTATTGCTTTTGCTATCAAATCACCGATTATACCCTTACATATATGGTTACCAGACACCCATGGTGAAGCACATTACAGTACTTGTATGCTTCTAGCCGGAATCTTATTAAAAATGGGGGCATACGGGTTGGTTCGAATCAATATGGAATTATTACCCCATGCCCATTCTATCTTTTCTCCCTGGTTGATAATAGTAGGTGTCATGCAAATAATCTATGCAGCTTCAACATCTCCTGGTCAACGAAATTTAAAAAAAAGAATAGCCTATTCTTCTGTATCTCATATGGGTTTCATAATTATAGGAATTTGCTCTATAAGTGATATGGGACTCAATGGAGCCATTTTACAAATAATATCACATGGGTTCATTGGCGCTGCACTTTTTTTCTTAGCAGGAACGGGTTATGATAGAATACGTCGTGTGTATCTTGACGAAATGGGCGGAATGGCTATCCTAATGCCAAAAATATTTACGACATTTAGTATCTTATCACTAGCTTCCCTTGCATTACCGGGCATGAGCGGTTTTTTTGCGGAATTGGCAGTCTTTTTTGGAATAATTACCGGCCAAAAATATCTTTTCATGTCAAAAATAGTAATTACTTTTGGAATGGCAGTTGGCATGATATTAACTCCTATTTATTTATTATCTATGTTACGCCAGATGTTCTATGGATACAAGCTGCTTAATGCTCCAAACTCTTATTTTTTTTATTCTTATTTTTTGGATTCTGGACCGCGGGAGTTATTTGTTTCGATCTCCATCCTTCTGCCTGTAATAGGTATTGGTATTTATCCGGATTTCCTTTTCTCATTATCGGTTGACAGGGTCGAAGCTCTTCTATCTAATTTTTTTTATAGATAGTTTTTTCTAAATAAAACTCAAAATTAAAAAGAAATCCTATGATTTAATGATTTAAAATTTTTAAAATCCTTATGTTATACAAGGAAAAAAATTTTTGTTTCTTAAATTCAAAATTAAAGTAAAAAAACGGAATTGTAACCAAACTTTTTTGGCATTTGTGAGAACCCTTTGAATCATCATATTAGTTGATTCAAAAGGTTCTCATCGGCTTACCTGAAGCTTCTTGTATATATGCTTTGCTGTCCTATAGAGTTGCATTCATCAGACCCTTTCCTTTCTTCAATTCAATTAGAGGTTAATTGTTAATGTAAATGAACCATAACTATGTAGTCCTATTCCTAATAAATTAACCCCAAAATAGCATATCCAAATTATAAGAAAACCAATAGAAGCGACAATTGCGGAATTTAAACCCTTCGAATTTTTATTTGTTCGAGTATGAAAATAAATTGCGAATATGGTCCACGTAATAAACGCCCAAGTTTCTTTTGGGTCCCAATTCCAATATGATCCCCATACTTCATTAGCCCAGACTGCTCCCGAAAGAATACCTATGGTTAAAAAGATAAACCCTATACTTATAATACGATAAACCCAGTCATCTAATTGTTGAATCAATTGAAACCTGTAATAATTCCTAGAATAAAAAAAAGAAATATTTCTTAAAACATTCTTTCTTTCCGTTATATATTCTATCTCACTAAAGAAAAATGAATCATTTAATTTTTTGAATTTTAATAAATTATTGCTTTTATCAACATCAAAAATTCTTATGATTTTTCGAAATGTAATTACTAGAAATGCTACTGATAATAATGATCCACACAAAAGAGCTGCATAGCCCAATATCATCATACTTACGTGCATCATTAGCCACTGGGATTGGAGAGCGGGCACTAAGATTTTTGATTGATGCGTGTTAGTTAAAAGACCTGAAGTAGCAAACCCTTGGGTAAAAAAAGTACTTGGCGCGGTTATTGCGCTTAAATAATTTTTATGTTTTTTAAAATACGGAACCATATGAATAATGGAAAAAGCCCATGAAAGAAAGATTAATGATTCATATAAATCACTAAATGGTAAATGTTCCAAAAAAATCCAACGAGTAACTAATAATCCTGTTATACAGAAAAAAATAGTTTTCATTCCTTTTTCGGACGAATCATATAATTCGACGAATTCATCGACTGCTAAAGTTATCAAATGAATTGTAATTACAATTGACACGACTGAAAAAGATATATGAGTTAATATATGTTCTATAGTTGAAAATACCATAAAAATTTGAAATTCAAAGTGGGAGGGCTCTTCAATTAGAAATCAGGAATTGAATTTATTATAGGATTTTTTGTATCTTTTTAAAAATTACAGGATGTTATGCCGCTACTCGGACTCGAACCGAGATGCTCTAGCACTGCTTCCTAAGAGCAGCGTGTCTACCGATTTCACCATAGCGGCTTGCTTGAAATCATAATAATCAATTTTTATTTAATCGTCGAGCTTGAAGGAGTCAATTCAATACAATATTTTTTTTTTGAAACATTCAAATTAAGAAAGCGAAATTCCGTTTTTTTTTTACTTTTTAACAATAAATAAAAAAACAAAACTTTTGTCTAATTTCAAATTGAATATATGTCTTAATTCACTTTTTTTTGACTAAAGGTCTTAGAACTAAAGTGTTCTTTTATATTCAAATAGTATATAGATAGTATAAAAAGACAAAACTTATGAATGTTTAATATTGTGATTGTGACAAAAGGGTCGGTGGGGAAAATAAAATTAAAATAATAATCCCCATCCTCAAAATGAGAAAATACCCCAACAATAAAAAGAAAGATGAAAAAAAAAAAGAAAGATGAAACTTTGTATCTTCTCTTTTTTTCTTTTTTGGAAAAAAAGTGCCATTTTTATAATTCAAAAGAATTCTTTATTCTACGTATGATAAAGGCAAAAGGAGTACAATTTAATATTTATTAGTTCAAAATAAAAGATTAAAAAAGAATGGAAATCACTTTTATATTTATATATTTTTCTTTTTTTTTTTTTTTATTTTCTATTTATTTTCTATTTTATATTAGAAATATATATTAGAAATTTTTATAAATTTATAAACAATAAAAAAAATTCAGCCCTTTCTCATGTCAAGCCAAATCAGATTATTCCAACTTTTGATTTTTTATTTGTTGCACAAAAAAACTTTTTGAATTACCTGTAGAAAGAGATTTTGCTAACGAAAAAGCTTTCAATACCGCCCAATATCCCTTTTTTTTTTTTCAAAATATTTTTTCGAATACGCTTTTTTGCTCTAGAAGTACGCTTTTTTGGAACTGCCATAATAAAGAAGTTATTTCTTGTTATCGTTGGATGTGAAAGACATTTATTGTTCAAAACAAAATCGTTTTTTACTATTCATTATCTATGCATTTAGTCTTTCAGCCATACTCTTTTCAAAAAGAAGCCTATCCGCTTATTTTATTTATATTTCTGTCTTTTTTAATTATATTCCATATATATGTGGAATATAATACAGTAATAAAGTTTAAAGCTCTAAATTGAATTTATCAACTTTTCCATTTTTCTAGTAATTGGCAAACTTGAAGAAAAAGTATCTCTAATTGAATTCAAATTTTCAAATTCGAATGAGACTATTTATTAATTTGGTAAAAAAGTAAAAAAAAAATTAGTAATTCTTTTAGTAATTTTTTCGTTTATCTTATGTAAAGGAAAAGTATCAAATAGGAGAGTCTTTTCTATAAACATAATGAAAGGAAATAAATCCGTTCCAAAATGCACTAGTTAATAATTCTGAATAAAAAAACTAAAATAAATAGTTATTTAGATCCAGTAAGGGTTCGATAAAACCATCTTTTTTATTATTTCTATAAATAAAAATACTACTTTTCTTCGAATTTTTTTAGAATAAGTATTTTTTCACTAGTATTTTTATTTATTTTTATTTAATTTGACCAATTTGAAATTTTTGATTTAAATATGTGAAGTATTTTGGAAAATTCAAAATAATTAAGAATATAAAATTCAATTGAAGTCTTACTTCTTTATTGACTGACTTATTTAAAAAGATATAATATAAGAGCCGATGAATCAGAAAAAAGAAACAATTAATTATTAATTAAATTAAAAAATAAAAAAGTTTTTTATGGAACATATATATCAATATTCGTGGATCATACCTTTTGTTACATTCCCAATTCCTATGTTAATAGGAGCGGGACTCCTACTTTTTCCGGTGGAAACAAAAAAACTCCGTCGTACGTGGGCTTTTCCAAGCCTTTTCTTGTTAAGTATAGTCATGATTTTTTCAATCGACTTGTCTATTTATCAAATAAATAGCAGTTTTATATATCAATATATATGGTCATGGACTATCAATAATGATTTTTCGTTAGAGTTCGGACACTTGATTGACCCACTAACTTCTATTTTGTCGGTATTAATTACTACAGTTGGAATTATGGTTCTTTTTTATAGTGACAATTATATGTCTCATGATCAAGGTTATTTGAGATTTTTTGCTTATATGATTTTTTTCAATACGTCAATGTTGGGATTAGTTACTAGTTCTAATTTTATACAAATTTATATTTTTTGGGAGTTGGTTGGAATGTGTTCTTATCTATTAATAGGTTTTTGGTTCACACGACCTAGTGCATCGAATGCTTGTCAAAAAGCGTTTGTAACTAATCGTGTAGGAGATTTTGGTTTATTATTGGGAATTTTAGGCATTTATTGGATAACGGGCAGTTTCGAATTTGGGGATTTATTCAAAATATTGAATAACTTGATTTATAATAACCAAATTCATTTTTTATTTGTTACTTTGTGTGCCTTTCTATTATTTTCTGGCGCAATTGCCAAATCGGCGCAATTTCCTCTTCATGTATGGTTACCGGATGCTATGGAAGGACCTACTCCTATTTCGGCTCTAATACATGCTGCTACTATGGTAGCGGCAGGCATTTTTCTTGTAGCTCGACTTTTTCCTCTTTTTATAGTCATACCTTACATAATGAATCTAATAGCTTTGATAGGTATAATAACAGTATTTTTAGGAGCTACTTTAGCTCTTGCTCAAAAAGATATTAAGAGAAGTTTAGCCTATTCTACAATGTCTCAATTAGGTTATATGATGTTAGCTTTAGGTATGGGGTCTTATCGAGCTGCTTTATTTCATTTGATTACTCATGCCTATTCGAAAGCATTGTTGTTTTTAGGATCTGGATCCATTATTCATTCAATGGAAGCTATTGTTGGTTATTCTCCAGATAAGAGTCAAAATATGGTTCTTATGGGTGGTTTAACAAAACATATTCCAATTACAAAAACTGCTTTTTTTTTAGGAACACTTTCTCTTTGTGGTATTCCGCCCTTCGCCTGTTTTTGGTCCAAAGATGAAATTCTTAATGATAGTTGGTTGTATTCACCGATTTTCGCAATAATAGCTTGTTTCACAGCCGGATTAACTGCATTTTATGCGTTTCGGGTTTATTTACTTACTTTTGAAGGACATTTAAATGTTCATTTTCGAAATTACAGTGGTAAAAAAAACAGTTCATTTTATTCAATATCTTTATGGGGTAAAGAAAGGTCAAAAATGTTTAACAAAAATTTCGGAACTTTCTTAACAACGAATAATAATGAAAGGGCTTCTTTTTTTTGGAAGAACACATATCAAATTGATGGTAATGTAAGAAAGATGCTGTGGCCCTTTTTTACTATTAAAACTATTAAAAATTTTAACACTAAAAGGGTTTTTTCTTATCCCCATGAATCGGATAATACTATGTTTTTTCCTATGCTTGTCTTGGTACTATTTACTTTGTTTATTGGAGCCATAGGAATTCCCTTCAACCAAGAAGGAATGGAGTTAGATATATTGTCAAAACTGTTAACTCCGTCTTTAAACCCTTTGCATCAAAATTCAAATAATTCTGTGGATTGGTATGAATTTGTAACAAATGCAATTTTTTCAGTCAGTATAGCCTTTTTCGGAATATTTATAGCGTCTTCTTTATATAAGCCTGCTTATTCGTCCTTACAAAATTTGAATTTTTTGAATTCGTTCGCCAAAAAAGGCCCTATTTTGGAAAAAATAATAAATGTCATACATAATTGGTCCTATAGCCGAGGTTACATAGATACTTTTTATGGACTATCTTTTATTGGAGGTATAAGAAAATTAGTGGAATTAATTCATTTTTTTGATAAACGGATAGTTGATGGAATTACCAATGGAGTCGGTGTTACCAGTTTCTTTGTAGGGGAGGGTATAAAATATGTAGGAAGTGGTCGCATCTCTTCTTATCTCTTATTGTATTTATTTTATGCATTAATTTTTTTATTAATTTACTTTCTTTTTTCTTTTTACAATTATTAATTTACTTTCTTTTTTCTTTTTACAAAACAAAATGTAAAATTTGTAAAAAAAAAAGAAAAATGGAATTATTTTTTCATGACCTTATTGACCTGACCAGGAAAAACTTATTTATAATAGAAATTTTTTATAATAGGTTTTAAACCCTAAAGGGTGTAAATTACTATAGGTACAGCTATTGTACGAATTTCATTTTTTCTCGAAAAGGGCATTCCAAATTTAATTATTTAATTTTAGAAAAAATTATGGATAGAATTACACATATATTAATTATTACATATATTAATTATTAATGGATAGAATTACACATATATTAATTATTACATATATTAATTATTAATAGATTTTCACAAAAAAATTAAGCCGCGATGCAATTCTGACCAATCAATCAAGTCAATAGTTGGAATTTTTCATTTTTGTAGTTATGGACCAAGAAAAATGAAATAAACCTTATTGTATCCCTCTAGATCAAAACAGAATTTTAGTTTAAAAATTGTACTTTTTAATCAATCAAAGTGATTTATCTATTTTTCTTTTTTTGAGTTGAATTCAAAATTGTTCGAATTGTATAATCGTCAACTACTGACATTGGTAAACGACCTAGAGCAATTTGATTATAATTCAATTCGTGACGATCATAAGTGGAAAGTTCATATTCTTCAGTCATTGATAAACAATTTGTTGGACAATACTCAACACAGTTGCCACAAAATATACAGATTCCGAAATCAATACTGTAATTAAGCAACCGTTTCTTTCGAATGTCAGTTTCCAATTTCCAATTAACAACAGGTAAATCTATAGGACATACTCGAACACATACTTCACAAGCAATGCATTTATCAAATTCAAAATGGATTCGACCGCGGAAACGCTCCAATGTGATTAATTTTTCATAAGGATATTGAATAGTTACAGGTAAACGATTTGCATGGGATAAAGTAATCATGAAACTTTGACCAATGTACCGTGCGGCTCGTATGGTTTGTTGCCCATAATTCATGAACCCAGTTACCATGGGAAACATATCGTGAGTATTATATTTATGAATGATTTTTTTTTTTATTTTTTTTTCTCTTGTTTGAATTTGAAGACAAGTCATGAATATAGAAAAAATCTTTTTTTTATTCTTTTATATTTTTTTATTCTTTTATAGCGAAAGGAGTTGGAAAGAGGTTGTTAATAAGAGATTGCCGAGAGAAATAGGTAAAAGAAATTTCCATCCAAGATTTAAAAGTTGATCCATTCTTAGTCTAGGTAAAGTCCATCTTGTTGTGATAGGAATGAACAAGAACAAATAAGTTTTAACCAATGTAATAAAGATACCAATTGTTGTTCCAAAGACTCCACTTATTTTAATTTTATTTGTTTCAAAAGGCTCAGGAACGAATATATACGGACTAGAGATAGTCCAACCGCCCAAGTAAAGAACTGTTACAAATAATGAAGCAACTAATAAGCTTAGATAGGAAGCAATATAAAATAAACCAAATTTGATACCTGAATATTCGGTTTGATAACCTGCTACTAATTCTTCTTCTGCTTCTGGTAAATCAAAAGGTAATCTCTCACATTCTGCTAGAGAAGAAATAAAAAAAATGATAAATCCTATAGGTTGACGCCACAAATTCCACCCCCAAAAACCAGATTTTGATTGTGCCTCAACTATATCAACTGTACTTGAACTGTTAGATAATCATAGTCGGTGATAACATCACTGTTCCCATCGCTATTACAGAACCGTACATGAGATTCTCACCTCATACGGCTCCTCAAAGGCCATAAAACAATTTAAGGACCCGATCGGATTATTTATTTTGCTATAAATTATTTTGCTATATTTGTAGGATATATATATTTGTAAGATATATAGGATCAAAATAAAATAAATCTATCGACGTTCCCAAATTCGCGCAATGAAATTCTATCTGTTATAATACTAACAAAAAAGTACTTCTGAATTAATCTCATCCTTTAATAGTTTCAATTTTTCTTTTTTGAGTAATAACTTCAAAATTTTTCAATAAAATACTCTTTATTTATATTATTTATAATTTATTTATAAAAATATTTTTTGTAAAAATACCAATTTCAACCTATCATTTTTGATTACGAAAAAGAATTAGATATTCCGAATTATGATACGAATTCCGTCTATATGAATATGGATAAGGAAAAAAGAATAAAAAAGATTGATTTTTTATTTTATTGTAATTAGATATTAGATTCTTTTTGTTCGTTCCTATTCTTCTTTCTGAAAAAAAACAAAGGGGGGATTAAAGGGGGGAAGGGTTATTTCGTTCCTGATAGTTATTTCTTTAATCAGTGGGCAGGAGCATACTCTGGATCGGAATCATGGGGAGTACTGCCTGATCATTTCTACCAATTTAAAGCCCCAATTAATATACTTTTATATTCTGCCGAAATATCTTTTTAGATAGATAATTTTTAAAATCTCTATTACTAATCCTTTGTGTATCTTGGTGTTCCTAACCATCCACTCATTTTTTCTCAATGGCCAGTTATGTTAGCATTATGGTAATACATATAAATGATAAACTCAATAGGGTTGATCTTTTGAGCCCGCGTCAAGCCAGGATGACTAATCAACCAATCTTGGGGCAAACGGTCTTCTTTTCTTATGTTTATTTCTGTTTTACTCTTGTACATAGGAAATGAGTCTCAATTTTTTTACTGCAAATTGACAAGTTGTTTTCTTTCACTCATATAACTATCCAATTTAGTTCATTAACCCAAATGATGAATAAAAAATGAAGATATCTATTCAATGGATTTCGCTTTCTTCCTAAAAATAAAGGAATAGGTAAAAGTTTATGTTTCAACGAATCACACGTAGAGATATGGATAACACACAAAGAGTTAATGGTATTTCATAACTAATCGATTGAGCAGCAGCTCGTAGACCACCTAAAAAGGAATATTTATTATTTGATCCATATCCTGACATAAGAAGTCCAATCGGAGCAATACTTGAAATGGCAATCCATAAAAAAACACCAATATTTAGATCAGTTAAAATAAGGTGATAGCCAAAAGGAATTATTGAATAACTTAATAGAGTTGATATGACTGCTATGGATGGTCCGATACTGAATAAACGAGTATTCCCCCTAGAGGGAAAAATATTTTCTTTGAAAAGTAGTTTTGTCCCATCCGCTAGAGCTTGAAGAACTCCTAAAGGACCGGCATATTCAGGTCCAATACGTTGTTGTATCCCTGCGGATATTTCTCTTTCTAACCATACAATTATTAGTATGCCTAGCGTGATTCCCAATACAAGAGTCAAAATAGGGGCAAACACCCATATAATTCCATAGACATAGACCTCATTTAAAGATTCTAATCTAGAAAAAGAATTGATAGCGTGTACTTCTGTTGTATCAATTATCATTTCAACGATCAACTTCCCCCATAATGATATCTATACTACCTAGTATTGTCATAATATCAGCCAATTTCATTCTTTTAACTAATTCGGGAAGAATTTGCAAATTGATAAAACCGGGCGGGCGAATTTTCCACCTCCAGGGAAAACCACTCTGATCCCCTATCAGAAAAATCCCCAATTCCCCTTTTGGGGCTTCGACTCTCACATAAAGTTCTTGTTTCGGTAATTCAAAAGTAGGAGAAGTTTTCTTACTAATGAATCGATATTCGAAATCGTTCCATTCCGGATCCTTTTCAAAACGTCGGGTTTCTAAATTCTCATAAGGCCCCCCCGGAATTCCTTCCAGAGCCTGTTGAATAATTTTTATAGATTCCATCATTTCACCAATTCGGACTAAATAACGAGCTAATGAATCTCCTTCTTTTTGCCACTGGACTTCCCAATCAAATTCGTTGTAACACTCATAATGATCAACTTGACGAAGATCCCATTGTACTCCAGAAGCTCGTAGCATTGGTCCTGATAAACCCCAATTTATTGCTTTCTCCGCACCAACAATACCTACTCCTTCAACTCGTTCTAAAAAAATAGGATTTTGCGTAATAAGTTTTTGATATTCAGCAACTCCTGTTAAAAAATAATCGCAAAAATCCAAACATTTATCTATCCATCCATGAGGTAGATCGGCCGCTACTCCCCCGATACGAAAATAATTATGCATCATTCTCATACCGGTGGCAGCTTCGAATAAATCATATACTAACTCTCTCTCTCTAAAAATATAGAAGAAAGGGGTCTGTGCACCAATATCTGCCATAAAAGGACCAAGCCATAACAAATGAGAAGCTATACGACTCAATTCCAACATAATTACTCTGATATAGCTAGCTCTTTTAGGCACTTGAATATTTCCTAACAATTCTGGACCATTTACTGTTATTGCTTCTGTGAACATAGTAGCCAAATAATCCCAGCGTGTTACATAGGGCAAATATTGTATAATTGTTCGATTTTCCGCAATTTTTTCCATCCCTCTGTGTAAATAACCTACTATTGGTTCACAGTCAATAACATCTTCACCGTCTAGAGTAACGATGAGTCGAAGAACACCATGCATTGATGGGTGGTGGGGACCCATATTGACTATCATAAGGTCTTTTCGTGTAGCTGGTACATTCATAGGAATTTCCTCGATCCATTTTTTCATGAATTATTGAAAACAAAAAGAAGTTCATATTACGATCTAATAAATCAAATAATTCAAAAAAACTCTTCACATTAACGAGTTTTTGATTCCCGAATATCTACCCGGCTAATTAATTCTTTATAACGTACTCTATTTTTCTTTGCTAAATAAGACATCAGTCGTTGCCGTTTTCCCAGAATTTTCCGCAAACCTCTCTGAGATAAATAGTCTTTTCTATGCAATTCCAAATGTGAAGTAAGTCTTCGTATCTTATTAGTGAAACTTACTATTTGAAATTCAACAGATCCTTTGTTTTCGTCTTTTTCTTCTTGTGAAATAACTGAAATGAATGAATTTTTTACCATAAAATAGCCCACCCTTTTTAAGATTAAGATCTTTTTTATTTCTATTGATCAGTAATAAAAAAAAATCAAAAAATGTATTGTATTAATAAATAATAATGTTAGTTCATTTTAATTTGATATACATAAAATAAAAATCTCTACTTGTTAGTAATTCAAGTTACTAATTCAAAATTTTGTCAAATAAAATTGAAAATTTCTCATTAATCAATCCAATTTTTTTATTCGGTTATAGATACAAAAGGATGATATATTTCTTCGCTTACAAAAGAGAACAAAATTCTACCTAAAATGAAAAGTAAAAAAATTCCATTGATTCCTTTCTGGATGAAATATGCTATGGGATATATATGAAAAATGCATCCTTACCAAAATTTGAACCGTGGATATATACATATCCTTACCATACTGAACCGACTGGCATTATTAGTATCGAACCAATAACGATTCATACAAGCTAAATCTTCTAATCGAAAATTGGGCCAAAGAAAAAATTTGAATTTAATTAGTTTATTTTTATCTCTATCAAAATGTTTGCTTTTATCAAAAACGGGACCACGGTTTTTTATGTTATTACCGTTGCAAATTTCTGTATTTATATGAATATTGTTTTTATTTTTTAAATTGAAAGAAATTAGAATTCTTAATTCTCTACAACGTTTCGGGGAGAAAATATTTTCTGGAACAAGTAAATCATAATCATTTTTGTCTCTATTTCCAATTATACTTTGATGCCTTTCAATAGAAATCGAATCGATTTTGTCTCTGTATTTTTGATTAATTTGTTGTTTGTTCTTATGAACTAATAAGATACCCACGGTTTGATACAAAAGAAATTGTCCATCATTTTTTACCGACAGACGAACAGGTTCGATAATCAATATTCCCTTTTTCATCAATTCTGTAAGAGTTAAATCCTTCTGAACCATCAGAATATTCAGACTTATTTCTTGTCTTTGAATAGAAGATATAATAATTTCTCGTGGATTTGTCAGTCTAAGCAGGAGACAATATACTTTGATATTATTGATTATTTTTTGATTTAAAGAACCATTCCATCTTAATTGAAAACATAAATATCGTTTTAGGAAGAAATCAAGTTCTACTTCCGTATGACTTTTGTTTTGCTTTTTATGTCTATTTTTTTTCATACCTAATCCCATATAATCTTCTTCAATATCTTTTTCTTGATTTGTGAAAACTGATCCAAAGTCCGCTTGGTCTTCGGATTCTTTTTCTTCGTGATTTCGATTCTCTAATTCAATAATTTTGTTTTCATTCGATGATATAGATATAAAAAGATCGCCATTTTTCTTCTCGTTGATTTTCTTAGTTTTACTAACATTTTCATTTCTATGAAAATTGAAAAGAAGAAATTGGATTGGTATCGCCCACGGGTTTATCTTATATGTGTTGTAAAGTATTACAAATTTTCGAAAGAACCAAAGTTCAAAATTTGATATGAGACCTTTTTGTATTTCTTCATTCATTCCCATCCAATCAAAAAGGTTTTTTTTTTGATTGGATGAATTGATTTCTTGATCTTGGTGAATTGTAAGAAAAAAAATCTTTTTTTTATCAATTTTTTTAATTATTTGAGACTTATTAGTCTGAGTATTTTTTTTATCTTCGCTTCCAGTATCGATCCAAGATTCAATATCGACCTTTTTTCTAAGACAAAAATGGAGAATTTTCCAATCAAAATATTTGCTTTGCTCCATATCAATAATGTCATCTTCCGCTAGATAATTATTGATAGGAATACCTTCCAACATGTCGAAAGGGTTGCTTTTTTTTGTGTTGTAATTATAAGAAATCTTTTGTTTATTATTTATTTGGAATGGTGATCCATAAATATATGAGTCCTTCTTATTTTCATAATTAATAGATTTATATGATAAAAGATTATATCTATAGTGTTTTTTAAAATTATCTTTTTGCTTTGGTAATGAGTCTGCCTCAAAATCAAAATCATTTTTTTTTTCAAACTGAATTAATTGGTCTTTTTCATATAAATTCCGTTTGTTTAATTTTTTCTTTTGAACCATAGAGTGTTGATTGATTCTATTTCGCCATTTTTGTGGTATTAATCGAGACCATCTAATCTGAGATAAATCGTATTTATATTGATAATGACTCTTTAACCAGTTTTTCCATTGATTCATTACAGAATTTCTAACATTTTTTTCTTTTAATTCGAAATGAAATATCCCTTGGACTCTAAAATACTCCTTTATTTCATTCTTTATAAAAAGGCCATGATATTGAAGGATAGATCTTAACTTATATAAGTTAATAATTTGGATTTGTAATAATTTGTAAAATACATACGCTTGTGACAAGGAAGATATGTCACAAAAAATCTGCGAATTCTTATTATTCTTATTAAAAACAGCAAGATTACTTGACTTTTTTCTATTTATAATCGAAATAAAGTGAATTGTATTTTGATTTGTTTTATCAATTTTTTTGTGATTTTCTTCATTATTGTAAATGTATTTAGTAATAATTTTTTTTGTTGATTCAAGAAAAAGCTGTGCATTGCGTCTCGGAATATTAATGATACCTAAAAAGATATCTATGTATATCCTTTCAATCAAAATTTTTATAAAAAAATGGAATTTATTTGCTAATCGAGCATTTCTTCTTTTTAATATCTGTGAAAAATTTTTTGATGATTTTAATATTTTAGCATTATAACTTATTTTGTTAGGACTAATATTTATCTCCGAGGTTAGAATTTTTTTTTCCTTTTCTTTTGAAATTTTTTCTATTTGATTTAGGATTATCTTTCTTCTAGCAGAAAGATCTTTCATTTTTTTTTCTGTTAGTGAAAAATTTGCCCAAACCATAGATCGAATTGGGGTGGACAATTTATGACTCGTCCGATTATTGTTATTGATTAACAAATCTTTTTCTTTTTTAGTTGCATTCAATTCATATACTTCGTTAACTCCAGATAATCGAATTTTATTTCTTTTTGATTTTGAAAATTTGTTTATTATTTCTTTTCGAAATAAAATGTTTTTGACGACCCAGTTTTTTTTTTCTGTTGATAAATTTAGAAATAATTTTCTTCTTTCTTCTAAAATTGTTATAACTTGAAAACCATTTTTTTTCATTTTTCGAATTTTTTTTTCAAGTTTTTTAAAGATGGGTTCAAAAAGTGAAAGCCGTTTTCGGGGAGAACCAAAAGGGAGTTCAGCTTCCATTCCCCAAACTGTTAAAAAACAAAAATCATTTTTTTGTACTTTCTTTTTCATTGGATCTTTATGAGGGAGTTTTAACTTAGATCTGTGCCAAGGTTTTAGACGAAAAGGAAATAGTATCTTTATTTGAATCCCATCTGTTAACCAGTTTTTCGGAAATTCTTTTTCTGATAATTGAACTCCATTATAGGTGCATTTAACATGCATTTCTCTACTCCAATCCTTTAAATCCCCCGACCATTCGGGAATTTGAAAAAATAGTATACGAATGACATTTTTAGCTATTATTAATGAAGGCAATATAATATATTTTCTAAGAATCGATTGGGTTACTAAAATACAACCTCTTATTACTTGAGCAAAAAGAATGCTATCCCAGGCTTCAGCTATTTCTATCCGAGCTTTTTCCTCTCTTTTGTCGTCTTCTCTTTTGTCCCCGTCTTTTTTCTTACTTTCTTTTGTTTTTTTCTCTGTATAAGTAGAATTTGAAATTGTGAATTCTGT
>CANTUR010002198.1:0-41931 GCA_947683625.1 Mallotus nudiflorus
AGCCCAGGTGCGCAAGCCCACTCTATCAAATCGATGGCCTAAACATGGCTTTTTGGGCCCAAAGACAAATCGGTATAGATGGCCTTTACAGCCCAAACTATAGCCCTCTGAGTCAGCTTATATGTGATATATTATGGGCCCCGTGGGTCACCCGACGCCACCACGAACGTCCATTTGAAGCCCAAGTGACCAAGCCCACTCTATCAAATCCATGGGCCTAAACATGGGTTTTTGGGGCCAAAGAAAAATCGCTATAGATGTGCTTTATAGCCCACACTGTAGCCCGTTAATTTAGCTTATATGTGATATATTATGGGCCCCGTGGGTCAACCGATGCCGCCACGAACGTCCATTTGAAGCCCAAGTGCCCAAGCCCATTCTATCAAATTCATGGGCCTAAACATGTGTTTTTGGGCCCAAAGACAAATCGCAATAGATGGGCTTTAAAGCCCGTACTGTAGCCCTCTGAGTCAGCTTCGATCTGATATATTATGGGCCCCGTGGCTCAACCGATGCCGCCACGAACGTCCATTTGAAGCCGAGGTGCGCAAGCCCACTCTATCAAATCGATGGGCCTAAACATGGCTTTTTGGGCCCAAAGACAAATCGCTATAGATGGGCTTTTATAGCCCGAACTATAGCCCTCTGAGTCAGCTTATATATGATATATTATGGGCCCCGTGGGTCAACCGATGCCGCCACGAATGTCCATTTGAAGCCCAAGTGCCCAAACCCACTCTATCAAATTCATGGGCCTAAACATGTGTTTTTTGGGCCCAAAGACAAATCACTATAGATGGGCTTTAAAGCCCGTACGGTAGCCCTCTGAGTCATCTTCGATCTGATATATTATGGGCCCCATGGGTCAACCGATGCCGCCATGAACGTCCATTTGAAGCCCAAGTGCCCAAGCCCACTCTATCAAATTCATGGGCCTAAACATGTGTTTTTAGGCCCAAAGACAAATCGTTATAGATGGGCTTTAAAGCCCGCACTGTAGCCCTCTGACTCAGCTTCGATCTGATATATTATGGGCCCCGTGGGTCACCCGATGCCGCCACGAACGTCCATTTGAAGCCCAAGTGACAAGCCCACTCTATCAAATCCATGGGCCAAAACATGGGTTTTTGGGGCCAAAGACAAATCGCTATAGACGGGTTTATAGCCCGCACTGTAGCCCTCTGAGTCAGCTTCGATCTGATAAATTATGGGCCCCGTGGGTCAATCGATACCGCCTCGAACGTCCATTTGAAGCCCAAGTGCGCAAGCCCATAATCAAATTCATGGGCCGAAACAAACAGTTTTTGGGCCTAAAAACAAAGGAATTTGGGCCCGAGGACGGCCCGCTACAGACGCAGTTTGTAGCGGCAGATTATAGTCCTCTGAGTCAGCTTCGATTTGATATATTATGGGCCCCGTGGGTCAACCGATGCCGCCACGAACGTCCATTTGAAGCCCAGGTGCGCAAGCCCACTCTATCAAATCCGTGGGCCTAAACATGGCTTTTTGGGCCTAAAGACAAATCGCTATATATGGGCTTTATAGCCCACACTATAGCCCTCTGAGTCAGCTTATATGTGATATATTACGGGCCCCGTGGGTCAACCGATGCCGCCACGAACGTCCATTTGAAGCCCAAGTGCCCAAGCCCACTCTATCAAATTCATGGGCCTAAACTTGAGTTTTTGGGCCCAAAGACAAATCGCTATAGATGGGCTTTAAAGCCCGCACTGTAGCCCTCTAAGTCAGCTTCGATCTGATATATTATGGGTCCCGTGGGTCACCCGACGCCACCACGAACGTCCATTTGAAGCCCAAGTGACCAAGCCCACTCTATCAAATCCATGGGCCCAAACATGGGTTTTTGGGCCCAAAGAAAAATCGCTATAGATGTGCTTTATAGCCCACACTGTAGCCCGTTAATTTAGCTTATATGTGATATATTATGGGCCCCGTGGGTCAACCGATGCCGCCACGAACGTCCATTTGAAGCCCAAGTGCCCAAGCCCATTCTATCAAATTCATGGGCCTAAACATGTGTTTTTGGGCCCAAAGACAAATCGCTATAGATGGGCTTTAATGCCCGTACTGTAGCCCTCTGAGTCAGCTTCAATCTGATATATTATGGGCCCCGTGGCTCAAACGATGCCGCCACGAACGTCCATTTTGAAGCCCAGGTGCGCAAGCCCACTCTATCAAATTGATGGGCCTAAACATGGCTTTTTGGGCCAAAGAAAAATCGCTATAGATGGGCTTTACAGCCCGAACTATAGCCCTCTGAGTCAGCTTATATGTGATATATTATGGGCCCCGTGGGTCAACCGATGCCGCCACGAACGTCCATTTGAAGCCCAAGTGCCCAAACCCACTCTATCAAATTCATGGGCCTAAACATGTGTTTTTGGGCCGAAAGACAAATCGCTATAGATGGGCTTTAAAGCCCGTACGGTAGCCCTCTGAGTCATCTTCGATCTGATATATTATGGGCCCCATGGGTCAACCGATGCCGCAATGAACGTCCATTTGAGCCCAAGTGCCCAAGCCCACTCTATCAAATTCATGGGCCTAAACATGTGTTTTTAGGCCCAAAGACAAATCGTTATAGATGGGCTTTAAAGTCCGCACTGTAGCCCTCTAACTCAGCTTCGATCTGATATATTATGGGCCCCGTGGGTCACCCGATGCCGCCACGAACGTCCATTTGAAGCCCAGGTGCCCAAGCCCACTCTATCAAATTCATGGGCTTA
This sequence comes from Mallotus nudiflorus, assembly GCA_947683625.1. Lineage (NCBI taxonomy): Eukaryota > Viridiplantae > Streptophyta > Magnoliopsida > Malpighiales > Euphorbiaceae > Mallotus > Mallotus nudiflorus. Next base: position 2,748 of record CANTUR010002198.1, read on the forward strand.
AACATGAGTTTTTGGGCCCAAAGACAAATCGCTATAGATGGGCTTAAAGCCCGCACTGTAGCCCTCTAATTTAGCTTATATGTGATATATTATGGGCCCCGTGGGTCAACCGATGCCGCCACGAACGTCCATTTGAAGCCCAAGTGCCCAAGCCTACTCTATCAAATTCATGGGCCTAAACATGTGTTTTTGGGCCCAAAGACAAATCGTTATAGATGGGCTTTAAAGCCCGTACTGTAGCCCTATGAGTCAGCTTCGATCTGATATATTATGGGCCCCATGGGTCAACCGATGCCGCCATGAACGTCCATTTGAAGCCCAAGTGCCCAAGCCCACTCTATCAAATTCATGGGCCTAAACATGTGTTTTTGGGCCCAAAGACAAATCGTTATAGATAGGCTTTACAGCCCGCATTGTAGCCCTCTGAGTCAGCTTCAATCTGATATATTATGGGCCCCGTGGGTCACCCGATGCTGCCACGAATGTCCATTTGAAGCCCAAGTGACCAAGTCCACTCTATCAAATCCATGGGCCTAAACATGGGTTTTTCGGGCCAAAGACAAATCGCTATAGACGGGTTTATAGCTCGCACTGTAGCCCTCTGAGTCAGCTTCGATCTGATATATTATGGGACCCGTGAGTCAACCGATACCGCCTCGAACATCCATTTGAAGCCCAAGTGCGCAAGCCCACAATCAAATTCGTGGGCCGAAACAACAGTTTTCGGGCCCAAAAACAAAGGAATTTGGGCCCGAGAACGGCCCGCTATAGACACAGTTTATAGCGGCTGATTATAGTCCTCTTAGTCAGCTTCGATTTGATATATTATGGGCCCCGTGGGTCAACCGATGCCACCACGAACGTCCATTTGAAGCCCAGGTGCGCAAGCCCACTCTATCAATCCGTGGGCCTAAACATGGCTTTTTTGGGCCTAAAGACAAATCGCTATAGATGGGCTTTATAGCCCACACTATAGCCCTCTGAGTCAGCTTATATGTGATATATTACGGGCCCCGTGGGTCAACCGATGCCGCCACGAACGTCCATTTGAAGCCCAAGTGCCCAAGCCCACTCTATCAAATTCATGGGCCTAAACTTGAGTTTTTGGGCCCAAAGACAAATCGTTATAGATGGGCTTTAAAGCCCGCACTGTAGCCCTCTAAGTCAGCTTCGATCTGATATATTATGGGCCCCGTGGGTCACCCGACGCCACCACGAACGTCCATTTGAAGCCCAAGTGACCAAGCCCACTCTATCAAATCCATGGGCCTAAACATGGGTTTTTGGGCCCAAAGAAAAATCGCTATAGATGTGCTTTATAGCCCACACTGTAGCCCGTTAATTTAGCTTATATGTGATATATTATAGGCCCCGTGGGTCAACCGATGCCGCCACGAACGTCCATTTGAAGCCAAGTGCCCAAGCCCATTCTATCAAATTCATGGGCCTAAACATGTGTTTTTGGGCCCAAAGAAAAAATCGCTATAGATGGGCTTTAAAGCCCGTACTGTAGCCCTCTGAGTCAGCTTCGATCTGATATATTATGGGCCCCGTGGCTCAACCGATGCCGCCACGAATGTCCATTTGAAGCCCAGGTGCGCAAGCCCACTCTATCAAATCGATGGGCCTAAACATGGCTTTTTGGGCCCAAAGACAAATCGCTACAGATGGGCTTTATAGCCCGAACTATAGCCCTCTGAGTCAGCTTATATGTGATATATTATGGACCCCGTGGTCAACCGATGCCACCACGAACGTCCATTTGAAGCCCAAGTGCCCAAACCCACTCTATCAAATTCATGGGCCTAAACATGTGTTTTGGGCCCAAAGACAAATCGCTATAGATGGGCTTTAAAGCCCGTACGGTAGCCCTCTGAGTCATCTTCGATCTGATATATTATGGGCCCCATGGGTCAACCGATGCCGCCATGAACGTCCATTTGAAGCCCAAGTGCCCAAGCCCACTCTATCAAATTCATGGGCCTAAACATGTGTTTTTAGGCCCAAAGACAAATCGTTATAGATGGGCTTTAAAGCCCGCATTGTAGCCCTCTGACTCAGCTTCGATCTGATATATTATGGGCCCCGTGGGTCACCCGATGCCGCCACGAACGTCCATTTGAAGCCCAAGTGACCAAGCCCACTCTATCAAATCCATGGGCCAAAACATGGGTTTTTGGGGCCAAAGACAAATCGCTATAGACGGGTTTATAGCCCGCACTGTAGCCCTCTGAGTCAGCTTCGATCTGATAAATTATGGGCCCCGTCGGTCAATCGATACCGCCTCGAACGTCCATTTGAAGCCCAAGTGCGCAAGCCCATAATCAAATTCATGGGCCGAAACAACAGTTTTTGGGCCTAAAAACAAAGGAATTTGGGCCCGAAGACGGCCCGCTACAGACGTAGTTTGTAGCGGCCGATTATAGTCCTCTGAGTCAGCTTCGATTTGATATATTATGGCCCCGTGGGTCAACCGATGCCGCCACGAACGTCCATTTGAAGCCCAGGTGCGCAAGCCCACTCTATCAAATCCGTGGGCCTAAACATGGCTTTTTGGGCCTAAAGACAAATCGCTATATATGGGCTTTATAGCCCACACTATAGCCCTCTGAGTCAGCTTATATGTGATATATTACGGGCCCCGTGGGTCAACCGATGCCGCCACGAACGTCCATTTGAAGCCCAAGTGCCCAAGCCCACTCTATCAAATTCATGGGCCTAAACATGATTTTTTGGGCCCAAAGACAAATCGCTATAGATGGGCTTTAAAGCCCGCACTGTAGCCCTCTAAGTCAGCTTCGATCTGATATATTATGGGCCCCGTGGGTCACCCGACGCCACCACGAACATCCATTTGAAGCCCAAGTGACCAAGCCCACTCTATCAAATCCATGGGCCTAAACATGGGTTTTTGGGCCCAAAGAAAAATCGCTATAGATGTGCTTTATAGCCCGCACTGTAGCCCGTTAATTTAGCTTATATGTGATATATTATGGGCCCCGTGGGTCAACTGATGCCGCCACGAACGTCCATTTGAAGCCCAAGTGCCCAAGCCCATTCTATCAAATTCATGGGCCTAAACATGTGTTTTTGGGCCCAAAGACAAATCGCTATAGATGGGCTTTAAAGCCCGTACTGTAGCCCTCTGAGTCAGCTTCGATCTGATATATTATGGGCCCCGTGGCTCAACCGATGCCGCCACGAACGTCCATTTGAAGCCCAGGTGCGCAAGCCCACTCTATCAAATCGATGGGCCTAAACATGGCTTTTTGGGCCCAAAGACAAATCGCTATAGATAGGCTTTACAGCCTGAACTATAGCCCTCTGAGTCAGCTTATATGTGATATATTATGGGCCCCGTGGGTCAACCGATGCCGCCACGACGTCCATTTGAAGCCCAAGTGCCCAAACCCACTCTATCAAATTCATGGGCCTAAATATGTGTTTTTGGGCCGAAAGACAAATCGCTATAGATGGGCTTTAAAGCCCGTACGGTAGCCCTCTGAGTCATCTTCGACCTGATATATTATGGGCCCCATGGGTCAACCGATGCCGCCATGAACGTCCATTTGAAGCCCAAGTGCCCAAGCCCACTTTATCAAATTCATGGGCCTAAACATGTGTTTTTGGGCCCAAAGGACAAATCGTTATAGATGGGCTTTAAAGCCCGCACTGTAGCCCCCTGACTCAGCTTCGATCTGATATATTATGGGCCCCGTGGGTCACCCGATGCTGCCACGAACGTCCATTTGAAGCCCAAGTGACCAAGCCCACTCTATCAAATCCATGGGCCTAAACATTGGTTTTTCGGGCCAAAGACAAATCGCTATAGACGGTTTATAGCACGCACTGTAGCCCTCTGAGTCAGCTTCGATCTGATATATTATGGGACCCATGAGTCAACCGATACCACCTCGAACATCCATTTGAAGCCCAAGGTGCGCAAGCCCACAATCAAATTCGTGGACCGAAACAACAGTTTTCGGGCCCAAAAACAAAGGAATTTGGGCTCGAGAACGGCCCGCTATAGACGCAGCTTATAGCGACTGATTATAGTCCTCTGAGTCAGCTTCGATTTGATATATTATGGGCCCCGTGGGTCAACCGATGCCGCCACGAACGTCCATTTGAAGCCCAGGTGCGCAAGCCCACTCTATCAAATCCGTGGGCCTAAACATGGCTTTTTGGGCCTTAAAGACAAATCGCTATAGATGGGCTTTATAGCCCACACTATAGCCCTCTGAGTCAGCTTATATGTGATATATTACGGGCCCCGTGGGTCAACCGATGCCGCCGACGAACGTCCCATTTGAAGCCCCAAGTGCCCAAGCCCACTCTATCAAATTCATGGGCCTAAACTTGAGTTTTTGGGCCCAAAGACAATCGCTATAGATGGGCTTTAAAGCCCGCACTGTAGCCCTCTAAGTCAGCTTCGATCTGATATATTATGGGCCCCGTGGGTCACCCGACGCCACCACGAACGTCCATTTGAAGCCCAAGTGACCAAGCCCACTCTATCAAATCCATGGGCCTAAACATGGGTTTTTAGGCCCAAAGAAAAATCGCTATAGATGTGCTTTATAGCCCATACTGTAGCCCGTTATTTAGCTTATATGTGATATATTATGGGCCCCGTGGGTCAACCGATGCCGCCACGAACGTCCATTTGAAGCCCAAGTGCCCAAGCCCATTCTATCAATTCATGGGCCGAAACATGTGTTTTTGGGGCCCAAAGACAAATCGCTATAGATGGGCTTTAAAGCCCGTACTGTAGCCCTCTGAGTCAGCTTCGATCTGATATATTATGGGCCCCGTGGCTCAACCGATGCCGCCACGAACGTCCATTTGAAGCCCAGGTGCGCAAGCCCACTCTATCAAATCGATGGGCCTAAACATGGCTTTTTGGGCCCAAAGACAAATCGCTATAGATGGGCTTTACAGCCCGAACTATAGCCCTCTGAGTTAGCTTATATGTGATATATTGTGGGCCCCGTGGGTCAACCGATGCCGCCACGAACGTCCATTTGAAGCCCAAGTGCCCAAACCCACTCTATCAAATTCATGGGCCTAAACATGTGTTTTTGGGCCCAAAGACAAATCGCAATAGATGGGCTTTAAAGCCCGTACGGTAGCCCTCTAAGTCATCTTCGATCTGATATATTATGGGCCCCATGGGTCAACCGATGCCGCCATGAACGTCCATTTGAAGCCCAAGTGCCCCAAGCCCACTCTATCAAATTCATGGGCCTAAACATGTGTTTTTGGGCCCAAAGACAAATCGTTATAGATGGGCTTTAAAGCCCGCACTGTAGCCCTCTCACTCAGCTTCGATTTGATATATTATGGGCTTCGTTGGTCACCCGATGCCGCCACGAACGTCCATTTGAAGCCCAAGTGCCCAAGCCCACTCTATCAAATTCATGGGCCTAAACATGAGTTTTTGGGCTCAAAGACAAATCGCTATAGATGGCCTTTAAAGCCCGCACTGTAGCCCTCTAATTTAGCTTATATGTGATATATTATGGGCCCCGTGGGTCAACCGATGCCGCCACGAACGTCCATTTGAAGCCCAAGTGCCCAAGCCTACTCTATCAAATTCATGGGCCTAAACATGTGTTTTTAGGCCCAAAGACAAATCGTTATAGATGGGCTTTAAAGCCCGCACTGTAGCCCTCTGACTCAGCTTCGATCTGATATATTATGGGCCCCGTGGGTCACCCGATGCCGCCACGAACGTCCATTTGAAGCCCAAGTGACCAAGCCCACTCTATCAAATCCATGGGCCAAAACATGGGTTTTTGGGGCCAAAGACAAATCGCTATAGACGGGTTTATAGCCTGCACTGTAGCCCTCTGAGTCAGCTTCGATCTGATAAATTATGGGCCCCGTGGGTCAATCGATACCGCCTCGAACGTCCATTTGAAGCCCAAGTGCACAAGCCCATAATCAAATTCATGGGTTGAAACAACAGTTTTTGGGCCTAAAAACAAAGGAATTTGGGCCCGAGGATGGCCCGCTACAGACGCAGTTTGTAGCGGCCGATTATAGTCCTCTGAGTCAGCTTCGATTTGATATATTATGGGCCCCGTGGGTCAACCGATGCCGCCACGAACGTCCATTTGAAGCCCAGGTGCGCAAGCCCACTCTATCAAATCCGTGGGCCTAAACATGGCTTTTTGGGCCTAAAGACAAATCGTTATATATGGGCTTTATAGCCCACACTATAGCCCTCTGAGTCAGCTTATATGTGATATATTACGGGCCCCGTGGGTCAACCGATGCCGCCGACGAACGTCCATTTGAAGCCCAAGTGCCCAAGCCCACTCTATCAAATTCATGGGCCTAAACATGAGTTTTTGGGCCCAAAGACAAATCGCTATAGATGGGCTTTAAAGCCCGCACTGTAGCCCTCTAAGTCAGCTTCGATCTGATATATTATGGGCCCCGTGGGTCACCCGACGCCACCACGAACGTCCATTTAAAGCCCAAGTTACCAAGCCCACTCTATCAAATCTATGGGCCTAAACATGGGTTTTTGGGCCCAAAGAAAAATCGCTATAGATGTGCTTTATAGCCCGTACTGTAGCCCATTAATTTAGCTTATATGTGACATATTATGGGCCCCGTGGGTCAACTGATGCCGCCATGAACGTCCATTTGAAGCCCAAGTGCCCAAGCCCATTCTATCAAATTCATGGGCCTAAACATATGTTTTTGGGCCCAAAGACAAATCGCTATAGATGGGCTTTAAAGCCCGTACTGTAGCCCTCTGAGTCAGCTTCGATCTGATATATTATGGGCCCCGTGGCTCAACCGATGCCGCCACGAACGTCCATTTGAAGCCCAGGTGCGCAAGCCCACTCTATCAAATCGATGGGCCTAAACATGGCTTTTTGGGCCTAAAGACAAATCGCTATAGATGGGCTTTAAAGCCCGTACTGTAGCCCTCTGAGTCAGCTTCGATCTGATATATTATGGGCCCCGTGGCTCAACCGATGCCGCCACGAACGTCCATTTGAAGCCCAGGTGCGCAAGCCCACTCTATCAAATCCGTGGGCCTAAACATGGCTTTTTGGGCCTAAAGACAAATCGTTATATATGGGCTTTATAGCCCACACTATAGCCCTCTGAGTCAGCTTATATGTGATATATTACGGGCCCCGTGGGTCAACCGATGCCGCCACGAACGTCCATTTGAAGCCCAAGTGCCCAAGCCCACTCTATCCAATTCATGGGCCTAAACATGAGTTTTTGGGCCCAAAGACAAATCGCTATAGATGGGCTTTAAAGCCCGCACTGTAGCCCTCTAAGTCAGCTTCGATCTGATATATTATGGGCCCCGTGGGTCACCCGACGCCACCACGAACGTCCATTTAAAGCCCAAGTTACCAAGCCCACTCTATCAAATCTATGGGCCTAAACATGGGTTTTTGGGCCCAAAGAAAAATCGCTATAGATGTGCTTTATAGCCCGTACTGTAGCCCGTTAATTTAGCTTATATGTGACATATTATGGGCCCCGTGGGTCAACTGATGCCGCCATGAACGTCCATTTGAAGCCCAAGTGCCCAAGCCCATTCTATCAAATTCATGGGCCTAAACATATGTTTTTGGGCCCAAAGACAAATCGCTATAGATGGGCTTTAAAGCCCGTACTGTAGCCCTCTGAGTCAGCTTCGATCTGATATATTATGGGCCCCGTGGCTCAACCGATGCCGCCACGAACGTCCATTTGAAGCCCAGGTGCGCAAGCCCACTCTATCAAATCGATGGGCCTAAACATGGCTTTTTGGGCCTAAAGACAAATCGCTATAGATGGGCTTTAAAGCCCGTACTGTAGCCCTCTGAGTCAGCTTCGATCTGATATATTATGGGCCCCGTGGCTCAACCGATGCCGCCACGAACGTCCATTTGAAGCCCAGGTGCGCAAGCCCACTCTATCAAATCCGTGGGCCTAAACATGGGTTTTTGGGCCTAAAGACAAATCGTTATATATGGGCTTTATAGCCCACACTATAGCCCTCTGAGTCAGCTTATATGTGATATATTACGGGCCCCGTGGGTCAACCGATGCCGCCACGAACGTCCATTTGAAGCCCAAGTGCCCAAGCCCACTCTATCAAATTCATGGGCCTAAACTTGAGTTTTTGGGCCCAAAGACAAATCGCTATAGATGGGCTTTAAAGCCCGCACTGTAGCCCTCTAAGTCAGCTTCGATCTGATATATTATGGGCCCCGTGGGTCACCCGACGCCACCACGAACGTCCATTTGAAGCCCAAGTGACCAAGCCCACTCTATCAAATCCATGGGCCTAAACATGGGTTTTTAGGCCCAAAGAAAAATCGCTATAGATGTGCTTTATAGCCCACACTGTAGCCCGTTAATTTAGCTTATATGTGATATATTATGGGCCCCGTGGGTCAACCGATGCCGCCACGAACGTCCATTTGAAGCCCAAGTGCCCAAGCCCATTCTATCAAATTCATGGGCCGAAACATGTGTTTTTGGGCCTAAAGACAAATCGCTATAGATGGGCTTTAAAGCCCGTACTGTAGCCCTCTGAGTCAGCTTCGATCTGATATATTATGGGCCCCGTGGCTCAACCGATGCCGCCACGAACGTCCATTTGAAGCCCAGGTGCGCAAGCCCACTCTATCAAATCGATGGGCCTAAACATGGCTTTTTGGGCCCAAAGACAAATCGCTATAGATGGGCTTTACAGCCCGAACTATAGCCCTCTGAGTTAGCTTATATGTGATATATTGTGGGCCCCGTGGGTCAACCGATGCCGCCACGAACGTCCATTTGAAGCCCAAGTGCCCAAACCCACTCTATCAAATTCATGGGCCTAAACATGTGTTTTTGGGCCCAAAGACAAATCGCTATAGATGGGCTTTAAAGCCCGTACGGTAGCCCTCTAAGTCATCTTCGATCTGATATATTATGGGCCCCATGGGTCAACCGATGCCGCCATGAACGTCCATTTGAAGCCCAAGTGCCCAAGCCCACTCTATCAAATTCATGGGCCTAAACATGTGTTTTTGGGCCCAAAGACAAATCGTTATAGATGGGCTTTAAAGCCCGCACTGTAGCCCTCTCACTCAGCTTCGATTTGATATATTATGGGCTTCATTGGTCACCCGATGCCGCCACGAACGTCCATTTGAAGCCCAAGTGCCCAAGCCCACTCTATCAAATTCATGGGCCTAAACATGAGTTTTTGGGCTCAAAGACAAATCGCTATAGATGGCCTTTAAAGCCCGCACTGTAGCCCTCTAATTTAGCTTATATGTGATATATTATGGGCCCCGTGGGTCAACCGATGCCGCCACGAACGTCCATTTGAAGCCCAAGTGCCCAAGCCTACTCTATCAAATTCATGGGCCTAAACATGTGTTTTTAGGCCCAAAGACAAATCGTTATAGATGGGCTTTAAAGCCCGCACTGTAGCCCTCTGACTCAGCTTCGATCTGATATATTATGGGCCCCGTGGGTCACCCGATGCCGCCACGAACGTCCATTTGAAGCCCAAGTGACCAAGCCCACTCTATCAAATCCATGGGCCAAAACATGGGTTTTTGGGGCCAAAGACAAATCGCTATAGACGGGTTTATAGCCTGCACTGTAGCCCTCTGAGTCAGCTTCGATCTGATAAATTATGGGCCCCGTGGGTCAATCGATACCGCCTCGAACGTCCATTTGAAGCCCAAGTGCACAAGCCCATAATCAAATTCATGGGTTGAAACAACAGTTTTTGGGCCTAAAAACAAAGGAATTTGGGCCCGAGGATGGCCCGCTACAGACGCAGTTTGTAGCGGCCGATTATAGTCCTCTGAGTCAGCTTCGATTTGATATATTATGGGCCCCGTGGGTCAACCGATGCCGCCACGAACGTCCATTTGAAGCCCAGGTGCGCAAGCCCACTCTATCAAATCCGTGGGCCTAAACATGGCTTTTTGGGCCTAAAGACAAATCGTTATATATGGGCTTTATAGCCCACACTATAGCCCTCTGAGTCAGCTTATATGTGATATATTACGGGCCCCGTGGGTCAACCGATGCCGCCACGAACGTCCATTTGAAGCCCAAGTGCCCAAGCCCACTCTATCAAATTCATGGGCCTAAACATGAGTTTTTGGGCCCAAAGACAAATCGCTATAGATGGGCTTTAAAGCCCGCACTGTAGCCCTCTAAGTCAGCTTCGATCTGATATATTATGGGCCCCGTGGGTCACCCGACGCCACCACGAACGTCCATTTAAAGCCCAAGTTACCAAGCCCACTCTATCAAATCTATGGGCCTAAACATGGGTTTTTGGGCCCAAAGAAAAATCGCTATAGATGTGCTTTATAGCCCGTACTGTAGCCCATTAATTTAGCTTATATGTGACATATTATGGGCCCCGTGGGTCAACTGATGCCGCCATGAACGTCCATTTGAAGCCCAAGTGCCCAAGCCCATTCTATCAAATTCATGGGCCTAAACATATGTTTTTGGGCCCAAAGACAAATCGCTATAGATGGGCTTTAAAGCCCGTACTGTAGCCCTCTGAGTCAGCTTCGATCTGATATATTATGGGCCCCGTGGCTCAACCGATGCCGCCACGAACGTCCATTTGAAGCCCAGGTGCGCAAGCCCACTCTATCAAATCGATGGGCCTAAACATGGCTTTTTGGGCCTAAAGACAAATCGCTATAGATGGGCTTTAAAGCCCGTACTGTAGCCCTCTGAGTCAGCTTCGATCTGATATATTATGGGCCCCGTGGCTCAACCGATGCCGCCACGAACGTCCATTTGAAGCCCAGGTGCGCAAGCCCACTCTATCAAATCCGTGGGCCTAAACATGGCTTTTTGGGCCTAAAGACAAATCGTTATATATGGGCTTTATAGCCCACACTATAGCCCTCTGAGTCAGCTTATATGTGATATATTACGGGCCCCGTGGGTCAACCGATGCCGCCACGAACGTCCATTTGAAGCCCAAGTGCCCAAGCCCACTCTATCAAATTCATGGGCCTAAACATGAGTTTTTGGGCCCAAAGACAAATCGCTATAGATGGGCTTTAAAGCCCGCACTGTAGCCCTCTAAGTCAGCTTCGATCTGATATATTATGGGCCCCGTGGGTCACCCGACGCCACCACGAACGTCCATTTAAAGCCCAAGTTACCAAGCCCACTCTATCAAATCTATGGGCCTAAACATGGGTTTTTGGGCCCAAAGAAAAATCGCTATAGATGTGCTTTATAGCCCGTACTGTAGCCCGTTAATTTAGCTTATATGTGACATATTATGGGCCCCGTGGGTCAACTGATGCCGCCCATGAACGTCCATTTGAAGCCCAAGTGCCCAAGCCCATTCTATCAAATTCATGGGCCTAAACATATGTTTTTGGGCCCAAAGACAAATCGCTATAGATGGGCTTTAAAGCCCGTACTGTAGCCCTCTGAGTCAGCTTCGATCTGATATATTATGGGCCCCGTGGCTCAACCGATGCCGCCACGAACGTCCATTTGAAGCCCAGGTGCGCAAGCCCACTCTATCAAATCGATGGGCCTAAACATGGCTTTTTGGGCCTAAAGACAAATCGCTATAGATGGGCTTTAAAGCCCGTACTGTAGCCCTCTGAGTCAGCTTCGATCTGATATATTATGGGCCCCGTGGCTCAACCGATGCCGCCACGAACGTCCATTTGAAGCCCAGGTGCGCAAGCCCACTCTATCAAATCCGTGGGCCTAAACATGGCTTTTTGGGCCTAAAGACAAATCGCTATATATGGGCTTTATAGCCCACACTATAGCCCTCTGAGTCAGCTTATATGTGATATATTACGGGCCCCGTGGGTCAACCGATGCCGCCACGAACGTCCATTTGAAGCCCAAGTGCCCAAGCCCACTCTATCAAATTCATGGGCCTAAACATGAGTTTTTGGGCCCAAAGACAAATCGCTATGGATGGGTTTTAAAGCCCGCACTGTAGCCCTCTAAGTCAGCTTCGATCTGATATATTATGGGCCCCGTGGGTCACCCGACGCCACCACGAACGTCCATTTGAAGCCCAAGTGACCAAGCCCACTCTATCAAATCCATGGGCCTAAACATGGGTTTTTGGGCCCAAAGAAAAATCGCTATAGATGTGCTTTATAGCCCGCACTGTAGCCCGTTAATTTAGCTTATATGTGATATATTATGGGCCCCGTGGGTTAACTGATGCTGCCACGAACGTCCATTTGAAGCCCAAGTGCCCAAGCCCATTCTATCAAATTCATGGGCCTAAACATGTGTTTTTGGGCCCAAAGACAAATCGCTATAGATGGGCTTTAAAGCCCGTACTGTAGCCCTCTGAGTCAGCTTCGATCTGATATATTATGGGCCCCGTGGCTCAACCGATGCCGCCACGAACGTCCATTTGAAGCCCAGGTGCGCAAGCCCACTCTATCAAATCCGTGGGCCTAAACATGGCTTTTTGGGCCCAAAGACAAATCGCTATAAATGGGCTTTATAGCCCGCACTATAGCCCTCTGAGTCAGCTTATATGTGATATACTATGGGCCCCGTGGGTCACCCGATGCCACCACGAATGTCCATTTGAAGCCCAAGTGACCAAGCCCACTCAATCAAATCCATGAGCCTAAACAAGGGTTTTTGGGCCCAAAGAAAAATCGCTATAGATGTGCTTTATAGCCCGCACTGTAGCCCTCTAATTTAGCTTATATGTGATATATTATTGGCCCCGTCGGTCAACCGATGCCGCCACGAACGTCCATTTGAAGCCCAAGTGCCCAAGCCTACTCTATCAAATTCATGGGCCTAAACATGTGTTTTTGGGCCTAAAGACAAATCGTTATAGATGGGCTTTAAAGCTTGTACTGTAGCCCTCTGAGTCAGCTTCGATCTGATATATTATGGGCCCCATGGGTCAACCGATGCCGCCATGAACGTCCGTTTGAAGCCCAAGTGCCCAAGCCCACTCTATCAAATTCATGGGCCTAAACATGTGTTTTTGGGCCCAAAGACAAATCGTTATAGATGGACTTTAAAGCCCGCACTGTAGCCCTCTGAGTCAGCTTCAATCTGATATATTATGGGCCCCGTGGGTCACCCGACGCCACCACGAACGTCCATTTAAAGCCCAAGTTACCAAGCCCACTCTATCAAATCTATGGGCCTAAACATGGGTTTTTGGGCCCAAAGAAAAATCGCTATAGATGTGCTTTATAGCCCGCACTGTACCCCGTTAATTTAGCTTATATGTGATATATTATGGGCCCCGTGGGTCAACTGATGCCGCCATGAACGTCCATTTGAAGCCCAAGTGCCCAAGCCCATTCTATCAAATTCATGGGCCTAAACATATGTTTTTGGGCCCAAAGACAAATCGCTATAGATGGGCTTTAAAGCCCGTACTGTAGCCCTCTGAGTCAGCTTCGATCTGATATATTATGGGCCCCGTGGCTCAACCGATGCCGCCACGAACGTCCATTTGAAGCCCAGGTGCGCAAGCCCACTCTATCAAATCGATGGGCCTAAACATGGCTTTTTGGGCCTAAAGACAAATCGCTATATATGGGCTTTACAGCCCACACTATAGCCCTCTGAGTCAGCTTATATGTGATATATTACGGGCCCCGTGGGTCAACCGATGCCGCCACGAACGTCCATTTGAAGCCCAGGTGCGCAAGCCCACTCTATCAAATCCGTGGGCCTAAACATGGCTTTTTGGGCCTAAAGACAAATCGCTATATATGGGCTTTACAGCCCACACTATAGCCCTCTGAGTCAGCTTATATGTGATATATTACGGGCCCCGTGGGTCAACCGATGCCGCCACGAACGTCCATTTGAAGCCCAAGTGCCCAAGCCCACTCTATCAAATTCATGGGCCTAAACATGAGTTTTTGGGCCCAAAGACAAATCGCTATAGATGGGTTTTAAAGCCCGCACTGTAGCCCTCTAAGTCAGCTTCGATCTGATATATTATGGGCCCCGTGGGTCACCCGACGCCACCACGAACGTCCATTTGAAGCCCAAGTGACCAAGCCCACTCTATCAAATCCATGGGCCTAAACATGGGTTTTTGGGCCCAAAGAAAAATCGCTATAGATGTGCTTTATAGCCCGCACTGTAGCCCGTTAATTTAGCTTATATGTGATATATTATGGGCCCCGTGGGTCAACTGATGCCGCCACGAACGTCCATTTGAAGCCCAAGTGCCCAAGCCCATTCTATCAAATTCATGGGCCTAAACATGTGTTTTTGGGCCCAAAGACAAATCGCTATAGATGGGCTTTAAAGCCCGTACTGTATCCCTCTGAGTCAGCTTCGATCTGATATATTATGGGCCCCGTGGCTCAACCGATGCCGCCACGAACGTCCATTTGAAGCCCAGGTGCGCAAGCCCACTCTATCAAATCCGTGGGCCTAAACATGGCTTTTTGGGCCCAAAGACAAATCGCTATAAATGGGCTTTATAGCCCGCACTATAGCCCTCTGAGTCAGCTTATATGTGATATACTATGGGCCCCGTGGGTCACCCGATGCCACCACGAATGTCCATTTGAAGCCCAAGTGACCAGGCCCACTCAATCAAATCCATGAGCCTAAACAAGGGTTTTTGGGCCCAAAGAAAAATCGCTATAGATGTGCTTTATAGCCCGCACTGTAGCCCTCTAATTTAGCTTATATGTGATATATTATTGGCCCCGTCGGTCAACCGATGCCGCCACGAACGTCCATTTGAAGCCCAAGTGCCCAAGCCTACTCTATCAAATTCATGGGCCTAAACATGTGTTTTTGGGCCTAAAGACAAATCGTTATAGATGGGCTTTAAAGCTTGTACTGTAGCCCTCTGAGTCAGCTTCGATCTGATATATTATGGGCCCCATGGGTCAACCGATGCCGCCATGAACGTCCATTTGAAGCCCAAGTGCCCAAGCCCACTCTATCAAATTCATGGGCCTAAACATGTGTTTTTGGGCCCAAAGACAAATCGTTATAGATGGACTTTAAAGCCCGCACTGTAGCCCTCTGAGTCAGCTTCAATCTGATATATTATGGGCCCCGTGGGTCACCCGACGCCACCACGAACGTCCATTTAAAGCCCAAGTTACCAAGCCCACTCTATCAAATCTATGGGCCTAAACATGGGTTTTTGGGCCCAAAGAAAAATCGCTATAGATGTGCTTTATAGCCCGCACTGTACCCCGTTAATTTAGCTTATATGTGATATATTATGGGCCCCGTGGGTCAACTGATGCCGCCATGAACGTCCATTTGAAGCCCAAGTGCCCAAGCCCATTCTATCAAATTCATGGGCCTAAACATATGTTTTTGGGCCCAAAGACAAATCGCTATAGATGGGCTTTAAAGCCCGTACTGTAGCCCTCTGAGTCAGCTTCGATCTGATATATTATGGGCCCCGTGGCTCAACCGATGCCGCCACGAACGTCCATTTGAAGCCCAGGTGCGCAAGCCCACTCTATCAAATCGATGGGCCTAAACATGGCTTTTTGGGCCCAAAGACAAATCGCTATAGATGGGCTTTAAAGCCCGTACTGTAGCCCTCTGAGTCAGCTTCGATCTGATATATTATGGGCCCCGTGGCTCAACCGATGCCGCCACGAACGTCCATTTGAAGCCCAGGTGCGCAAGCCCACTCTATCAAATCCGTGGGCCTAAACATGGCTTTTTGGGCCTAAAGACAAATCGCTATATATGGGCTTTATAGCCCACACTATAGCCCTCTGAGTCAGCTTATATGTGATATATTACGGGCCCCGTGGGTCAACCGATGCCGCCACGAACGTCCATTTGAAGCCCAAGTGCCCAAGCCCACTCTATCAAATTCATGGGCCTAAACATGAGTTTTTGGGCCCAAAGACAAATCGCTATGGATGGGTTTTAAAGCCCGCACTGTAGCCCTCTAAGTCAGCTTCGATCTGATATATTATGGGCCCCGTGGGTCACCCGACGCCACCACGAACGTCCATTTGAAGCCCAAGTGACCAAGCCTACTCTATCAAATCCTTGGGCCTAAACATGGGTTTTTGGGCCCAAAGAAAAATCGCTATAGATGTGCTTTATAGCCCACACTGTAGCCCGTTAATTTAGCTTATATGTGATATATTATGGGCCCCGTGGGTCAACTGATGCCGCCACGAACGTCCATTTGAAGCCCAAGTGCCCAAGCCCATTCTATCAAATTCATGGGCCTAAACATTTGTTTTTGGGCCCAAAGACAAATCGCTATAGATGGGCTTTAAAGCCCGTACTGTAGCCCTCTGAGTCAGCTTCGATCTGATATATTATGGGCCCCGTGGCTCAACCGATGCCGCCACGAACGTCCATTTGAAGCCCAGGTGCGCAAGCCCACTCTATCAAATCCGTGGGCCTAAACATGGCTTTTTGGGCCCAAAGACAAATCGCTATAGATGGGCTTTATAGCCCGCACTATAGCCCTCTGAGTCAGCTTATATGTGATATATTATGGGCCCCGTGGGTCACCCGATGCCACCACGAATGTCCATTTGAAGCCCAAGTGACCAAGCCCACTCAATCAAATCCATGGGCCTAAACAAGGGTTTTTGGGCCCAAAGAAAAATCGCTATAGATGTGCTTTATAGCCCGCACTGTAGCCCTCTAATTTAGCTTATATGTGATATATTATGGGCCCCGTGGGTCAACCGATGCCGCCACGAACGTCCATTTGAAGCCCAAGTGCCCAAGCCTACTCTATCAAATTCATGGGCCTAAACATGTGTTTTTGGGCCTAAAGACAAATCGTTATAGATGGGCTTTAAAGCCTGTACTGTAGCCCTCTGAGTCAGCTTCGATCTGATATATTATGGGCCCCATGGGTCAACCGATGCCGCCATGAACGTCCATTTGAAGCCCAGGTGCGCAAGCCCACTCTATCAAATCGATGGGCCTAAACATGGCTTTTTGGGCCCAAAGACAAATCGCTATAGATGGGCTTTAAAGCCCGTACTGTAGCCCTCTGAGTCAGCTTCGATCTGATATATTATGGGCCCCGTGGCTCAACCGATGCCGCCACGAACGTCCATTTGAAGCCCAGGTGCGCAAGCCCACTCTATCAAATCCGTGGGCCTAAACATGGCTTTTTGGGCCTAAAGACAAATCGCTATATATGGGCTTTACAGCCCACACTATAGCCCTCTGAGTCAGCTTATATGTGATATATTACGGGCCCCGTGGGTCAACCGATGCCGCCACGAACGTCCATTTGAAGCCCAAGTGCCCAAGCCCACTCTATCAAATTCATGGGCCTAAACATGAGTTTCTGGGCCCAAAGACAAATCGCTATAGATGGGTTTTAAAGCCCGCACTGTAGCCCTCTAAGTCAGCTTCGATCTGATATATTATGGGCCCCGTGGGTCACCCGACGCCACCACGAACGTCCATTTGAAGCCCAAGTGACCAAGCCCACTCTATCAAATCCATGGGCCTAAACATGGGTTTTTGGGCCCAAAGAAAAATCGCTATAGATGTGCTTTATAGCCCGCACTGTAGCCCGTTAATTTAGCTTATATGTGATATATTATGGGCCCCGTGGGTCACCCGATGCCGCCACGAACGTCCATTTGAAACCCAGGTGCGCAAGCCCACTCTATCAAATCCGTGGGCCTAAACATGGCTTTTTGGGCCCAAAGACAAATCGCTATAGATGGGCTTTATAGCCCACACTATAGCCCTCTGAGTCAGCTTATATGTGATATATTATGGGCCCCGTGGGTCAACCGATGCCGCCACGAACGTCCATTTGAAGCCCAAGTGCCCAAGCCCACTCTATCAAATTCATGGGCCTAAACATGAGTTTTTGGGCCCAAAGACAAATCGCTATAGATGGGCTTTAAAGCCCGCACTGTAGCCCTCTAAGTCAGCTTCGATCTGATATATTATGGGCCCCGTGGGTCAGCCGACGCCACCACGAATGTCCATTTGAAGCCCAAGTGACCAAGCCCACTCAATCAAATCCATGAGCCTAAACAAGGGTTTTTGGGCCCAAAGAAAAATCGCTATAGATGTGCTTTATAGCCCGCACTGTAGCCCGTTAATTTAGCTTATATGTGATATATTATGGGCCCCGTGGGTCAACCGATGCCGCCACGAATGTCCATTTGAAGCCCAGGTGCGCAAGCCCACTCTATCAAATCCTTGGGGCTAAACATGGCTTTTTGGGCCTAAAGACAAATCGCTATAGATGGGCTTTATATCCCACACTATAGCCCTCTGAGTCAGCTTATATGTGATATATTATGGGCCCCGTGGGTCAATCGATGCCGCCACGAACGTCCATTTGAAGCCCAAGTGCCCAAGCCCACTCTATCAAATTCATGGGCCTAAACATGAGTTTTTGGGCACAAAGACAAATCGCTATAAATTGGCTTTAAAGCCCGCACTGTAGCCCTCTGAGTCAGCTTCGATCTGATATATTATGGGCCCCGTGGGTCACCCGACGCCACCACGAACGTCCATTTGAAGCCCAAGTGACCAAGCCCACTCTATCAAATCCATGGGCCTAAACATGGGTTTTTGGGCCCAAAGAAAAATCGCTATAGATGTGCTTTATAGCCCGCACTGTAGCCCGTTAATTTAGCTTATATGTGATATATTATGGGCCCCGTGGGTCAACTGATGCCGCCACGAACGTCCATTTGAAGCCCAAGTGCCCAAGCCCATTCTATCAAATTCATGGGCCTAAACATGTGTTTTTGGGCCCAAAGACAAATCGCTATAGATGGGCTTTAAAGCCCGTACTGTAGCCCTCTGAGTCAGCTTCGATCTGATATATTATGGGCCCCGTGGCTCAACCGATGCCGCCACGAACGTCCATTTGAAGCCCAGGTGCGCAAGCCCACTCTATCAAATCCGTGGGCCTAAACATGGCTTTTTGGGCCCAAAGACAAATCGCTATAAATGGGCTTTATAGCCCGCACTATAGCCCTCTGAGTCAGCTTATATGTGATATACTATGGGCCCCGTGGGTCACCCGATGCCACCACGAATGTCCATTTGAAGCCCAAGTGACCAAGCCCACTCAATCAAATCCATGAGCCTAAACAAGGGTTTTTGGGCCCAAAGAAAAATCGCTATAGATGTGCTTTATAGCCCGCACTGTAGCCCGTTAATTTAGCTTATATGTGATATATTATGGGCCCCGTGGGTCAACCGATGCCGCCACGAATGTCCATTTGTAGCCCAGGTGCGCAAGCCCACTCTATCAAATCCTTGGGGCTAAACATGGCTTTTTGGGCCTAAAGACAAATCGCTATAGATGGGCTTTATATCCCACACTATAGCCCTCTGAGTCAGCTTATATGTGATATATTATGGGCCCCGTGGGTCAATCGATGCCGCCACGAACGTCCATTTGAAGCCCAAGTGCCCAAGCCCACTCTATCAAATTCATGGGCCTAAACATGAGTTTTTGGGCACAAAGACAAATCGCTATAAATTGGCTTTAAAGCCCGCACTGTAGCCCTCTGAGTCAGCTTCGATCTGATATATTATGGGCCCCGTGGGTCACCCGACGCCACCACGAACGTCCATTTGAAGCCCAAGTGACCAAGCCCACTCTATCAAATCCATGGGCCTAAACATGGGTTTTTGGGCCCAAAGAAAAATCGCTATAGATGTGCTTTATAGCCCGCACTGTAGCCCGTTAATTTAGCTTATATGTGATATATTATGGGCCCCGTGGGTCAACTGATGCCGCCACGAACGTCCATTTGAAGCCCAAGTGCCCAAGCCCATTCTATCAAATTCATGGGCCTAAACATGTGTTTTTGGGCCCAAAGACAAATCGCTATAGATGGGCTTTAAAGCCCGTACTGTAGCCCTCTGAGTCAGCTTCGATCTGATATATTATGGGCCCCGTGGCTCAACCGATGCCGCCACGAACGTCCATTTGAAGCCCAGGTGCGCAAGCCCACTCTATCAAATCCGTGGGCCTAAACATGGCTTTTTGGGCCCAAAGACAAATCGCTATAAATGGGCTTTATAGCCCGCACTATAGCCCTCTGAGTCAGCTTATATGTGATATACTATGGGCCCCGTGGGTCACCCGATGCCACCACGAATGTCCATTTGAAGCCCAAGTGACCAAGCCCACTCAATCAAATCCATGAGCCTAAACAAGGGTTTTTGGGCCCAAAGAAAAATCGCTATAGATGTGCTTTATAGCCCGCACTGTAGCCCTCTAATTTAGCTTATATGTGATATATTATTGGCCCCGTTGGTCAACCGATGCCGCCACGAACGTCCATTTGAAGCCCAAGTGCCCAAGCCTACTCTATCAAATTCATGGGCCTAAACATGTGTTTTTGGGCCTAAAGACAAATCGTTATAGATGGGCTTTAAAGCTTGTACTGTAGCCCTCTGAGTTAGCTTCGATCTGATATATTATGGGCCCCATGGGTCAACCGATGCCGCCATAAACGTCCATTTGAAGCCCAAGTGCCCAAGCCCACTCTATCAAATTCATGGGCCTAAACATGTGTTTTTGGGCCCAAAGACAAATCGTTATAGATGGACTTTAAAGCCCGCACTGTAGCCCTCTGAGTCAGCTTCAATCTGATATATTATGGGCCCCGTGGGTCACCCGACGCCACCACGAACGTCCATTTAAAGCTCAAGTTACCAAGCCCACTCTATCAAATCTATGGGCCTAAACATGGGTTTTTGGGCCCAAAGAAAAATCGCTATAGATGTGCTTTATAGCCCGCACTGTACCCCGTTAATTTAGCTTATATGTGATATATTATGGGCCCCGTGGGTCAACTGATGCCGCCATGAACGTCCATTTGAAGCCCAAGTGCCCAAGCCCATTCCTATCAAATTCATGGGCCTAAACATATGTTTTTGGGCCCAAAGACAAATCGCTATAGATGGGCTTTAAAGCCCGTACTGTAGCCCTCTGAGTCAGCTTCGATCTGATATATTATGGGCCCCGTGGCTCAACCGATGCCACCACGAACGTCCATTTGAAGCCCAGGTGCGCAAGCCCACTCTATCAAATCGATGGGCCTAAACATGGCTTTTTGGGCCTAAAGACAAATCGCTATAGATGGGCTTTAAAGCCCGTACTGTAGCCCTCTGAGTCAGCTTCGATCTGATATATTATGGGCCCCGTGGCTCAACCGATGCCGCCACGAACGTCCATTTGAAGCCCAGGTGCGCAAGCCCACTCTATCAATCCGTGGGCCTAAACATGGCTTTTTGGGCCTAAACACAAATCGCTATATATGGGCTTTATAGCCCACACTATAGCCCTCTGAGTCAGCTTATATGTGATATATTACGGGCCCCGTGGGTCAACCGATGCCGCCACGAACGTCCATTTGAAGCCCAAGTGCCCAAGCCCACTCTATCAAATTCATGGCCTAAACATGAGTTTTTGGGCCCAAAGACAAATCGCTATGGATGGGTTTTAAAGCCCGCACTGTAGCCCTCTAAGTCAGCTTCGATCTGATATATTATGGGCCCCGTGGGTCACCCGACGCCACCCACGAACGTCCATTTGAAGCCCAAGTGACCAAGCCTACTCTATCAAATCCTTGGGCCTAAACATGGGTTTTTGGGCCCAAAGAAAAATCGCTATAGATGTGCTTTATAGCCCACACTGTAGCCCGTTAATTTAGCTTATATGTGATATATTATGGGCCCCGTGGGTCAACTGATGCCGCCACGAACGTCCATTTGAAGCCCAAGTGCCCAAGCCCATTCTATCAAATTCATGGGCCTAAACATTTGTTTTTGGGCCCAAAGACAAATCGCTATAGATGGGCTTTAAAGCCCGTACTGTAGCCCTCTGAGTCAGCTTCGATCTGATATATTATGGGCCCCGTGGCTCAACCGATGCCGCCACGAACGTCCATTTGAAGCCCAGGTGCGCAAGCCCACTCTATCAAATCCGTGGGCCTAAACATGGCTTTTTGGGCCCAAAGACAAATCGCTATAGATGGGCTTTATAGCCCGCACTATAGCCCTCTGAGTCAGCTTATATGTGATATATTATGGGCCCCGTGGGTCACCCGATGCCACCACGAATGTCCATTTGAAGCCCAAGTGACCAAGCCCACTCAATCAAATCCATGGGCCTAAACAAGGGTTTTTGGGCCCAAAGAAAAATCGCTATAGATGTGCTTTATAGCCCGCACTGTAGCCCTCTAATTTAGCTTATATGTGATATATTATGGGCCCCGTGGGTCAACCGATGCCGCCACGAACGTCCATTTGAAGCCCAAGTGCCCAAGCCTACTCTATCAAATTCATGGGCCTAAACATGTGTTTTTGGGCCTAAAGACAAATCGTTATAGATGGCTTTAAAGCCTGTACTGTAGCCCTCCGAGTCAGCTTCGATCTGATATATTATGGGCCTCATGGGTCAACCGATGCCGCCATGAACGTCCATTTGAAGCCCAGGTGCGCAAGCCCACTCTATCAAATCGATGGGCCTAAACATGGCTTTTTGGGCCCAAAGACAAATCGCTATACGATGGGCTTTAAAGCCCGTACTGTAGCCCTCTGAGTCAGCTTCGATCTGATATATTATGGGCCCCGTGGCTCAACCGATGCCGCCACGAACGTCCATTTGAAGCCCAGGTGCGCAAGCCCACTCTATCAAATCCGTGGGCCTAAACATGGCTTTTTGGGCCTAAAGACAAATCGCTATATATGGGCTTTACAGCCCACACTATAGCCTCTGAGTCAGCTTATATGTGATATATTACGGGCCCCGTGGGTCAACCGATGCCGCCACGAACGTCCATTTGAAGCCCAAGTGCCCAAGCCCACTCTATCAAATTCATGGGCCTAAACATGAGTTTTTGGGCCCAAAGACAAATCGCTATAGATGGGTTTTAAAGCCCGCACTGTAGCCCTCTAAGTCAGCTTCGATCTGATATATTATGGGCCCCGTGGGTCACCCGACGCCACCACGAACGTCCATTTGAAGCCCAAGTGACCAAGCCCACTCTATCAAATCCATGGGCCTAAACATGGGTTTTTGGGCCCAAAGAAAAATCGCTATAGATGTGCTTTATAGCCCGCACTGTAGCCCGTTAATTTAGCTTATATGTGATATATTATGGGCCCCGTGGGTCACCCGATGCCGCCACGAACGTCCATTTGAAACCCAGGTGCGCAAGCCCACTCTATCAAATCCGTGGGCCTAAACATGGCTTTTTGGGGCCAAAGACAAATCGCTATAGATGGGCTTTATAGCCCACACTATAGCCCTCTGAGTCAGCTTATATGTGATATATTATGGGCCCCGTGGGTCAACCGATGCCGCCACGAACGTCCATTTGAAGCCCAAGTGCCCAAGCCCACTCTATCAAATTCATGGGCCTAAACATGAGTTTTTGGGCCCAAAGACAAATCGCTATAGATGGGCTTTAAAGCCCGCACTGTAGCCCTCTAAGTCAGCTTCGATCTGATATATTATGGGCCCCGTGGGTCAGCCGACGCCACCACGAATGTCCATTTGAAGCCCAAGTGACCAAGCCCACTCAATCAAATCCATGAGCCTAAACAAGGGTTTTTGGGCCCAAAGAAAAATCGCTATAGATGTGCTTTATAGCCCGCACTGTAGCCCGTTAATTTCGCTTATATGTGATATATTATGGGCCCCGTGGGTCAACCGATGCCGCCACGAATGTCCATTTGAAGCCCAGGTGCGCAAGCCCACTCTATCAAATCCTTGGGGCTAAACATGGCTTTTTGGGCCTAAAGACAAATCGCTATAGATGGGCTTTATATCCCACACTATAGCCCTCTGAGTCAGCTTATATATGATATATTATGGGCCCCGTGGGTCAACCGATGCCGCCACGAACGTCCATTTGAAGCCCAAGTGCCCAAGCCCACTCTATCAAATTCATGGGCCTAAACATGAGTTTTTGGGCCCAAAGACAAATCGCTATAAATTGGCTTTAAAGCCCGCACTGTAGCCCTCTAAGTTAGCTTCGATCTGATATATTATGGGCCCCGTGGGTCACCCGATGCCACCACAAACGTCCAATTGAAGCCCAAGTGACCAAGCCCACTCTATCAAATCCATGGGCCTAAACATGGGTTTTTGGGCCCAAAGGCAAATCGCTATAGATGGGTTTTATAGCCCACACTGTAGCCCTCTGAGTCAGCTTCGATCTGATATATTATGAGCCCCGTGGCTCAACCGATACCACCTCGAATGTCCATTTGAAGCCCAAGTTCGCAAGCCCACAATCAAATTCGTGGGCCGAAACAACAGTTTTTGGGCCCGAAAACAAAGGAATTTGCGCCCGAGGACAGCTCACTACAGACATAGTTTGTAGCGGTCCATTATAGTCCTCTGAGTCAGCTTCGATTTGATATATTATGGGCCCCGTGGGTCAACCGATGCCGCCACGAATGTCCATTTGAAGCCCAAGTGCGCAAGCCCACTCTATGAAATCCGTGGGCCTAAACAAGGCTTTTTGGGCCCAAAGACAAATCGCTATAGATGGGCTTTATAGCCTGCACTATAGCCCTCTGAGTCAGCTTATATGTGATATATTATGGGCCCCGTGGGTCAACCGATGCCGCCACGAACATCCATTTAAAGCCCAAGTCCCCAAGCCCACTCTATCAAATTCATGGGGCTAAACATGTGTTTTTGGGCCTAAAGACAAATCATTATAGATGGCTTTAAAGCCCGCACTGTAGCCCTCTGAGTCAGCTTCGATCTGATATATTATGGGCCCCGTGGGTCACTCGATACAGCCATGAACGTCCATTTGAAGCCCAAGTGGGCAACCCCACAATCAAATCCGTGGGCGAAACAACAGTTTTCGTGCCCAAAAACAAAGGAATTTAGGCCCGAGGACGGCCCGCTATAGACATAGTTTATAGCAGACCATTATAGCCCTCTGAGTCAGCTTCGATTTGATATATTATGGGCCCCGTGGGTCAACCAATGCCGCCACGAACGTCCGTTTAAAGCCTAGGTGCGCAAGCCCACTCTATCAAATCCATGGGCCTAAACATGGCTTTTTGGGCCCAAAGACAAATCGCTATAGATGGGCTTTATAGCCCATAATATAGCCCTCTGAGTCAGCTTATATGTGATATATTATGGTCCCCATGGGTCAACCGATGCCGCCATGAACGTCCATTTGAAGCCCAAGTGCCCAAGCCCAGTCTATCAAATTCATGGGCCTAAACATGAGTTTTTGGGCCCAAAGACAAATCGCTATAGATGGGCTTTATAGCCCGAACTATAGCCCTCTAAGTCAGCTTATATGTGATATATTATGGGCCCCGTGGGTCAACCGATGCCCGCCACGAACGTCCATCTTGAAGCCCAAGTGCCTAAGCCCACTCTATCAAATTCATGGGCCTAAACATGTGTTTTTGGGCCCAAAGACAAATCGCTATAGATGGGCTTTAAAGCCCGTACTGTAGCCCTCTGAGTCAGCTTCGATCTGATATATTATGGGCCTCGTGGCTCAACCGATGCCACCACGAACGTCCATTTGAAGCCCAGGTGCACAAGCCCACTCTATCAAATCGATGGGCCTAAACATGGCTTTTTGGGCCCAAAGACAAATCGCTATAGATGGGTTTTACAGCCCGAACTATAGCCCTCTGAGTCAGCTTATATGTGATATATTATGGGCCCCGTGGGTCAACCGATGCCACCACGAACGTCCATTTGAAGCCCAAGTGCCCAAACCCACTCTATCAAATTCATGGGCCTAAACATGTGTTTTTAGGCCCAAAGACAAATCGCTATAGATGGGCTTTAAAGCCCGTACTGTAGCCCTCTGAGTCAGCTTCGATCTGATATATTATGGGCCCCATGGGTCAACCGATGCCGCCACGAACGTCCATTTGAAGCCCAAGTGCCTAAGCCCACTCTATCAAATTCATGGGCCTAACATGTGTTTTTGGGCCCAAAGACAAATCGCTATAGATGGGCTTTAAAGCCCGTACTGTAGCCCTCTGAGTCAGCTTCGATCTGATATATTATGGGCCTCGTGGCTCAACCGATGCCACCACGAACGTCCATTTGAAGCCCAGGTGCACAAGCCCACTCTATCAAATCCATGGGCCTAAACATGGCTTTTTGGGCCCAAAGACAAATCGCTATAGATGGGCTTTATAGCCCGCACTATAGCCCTCTGAGTCAGCTTATATGTGATATATTATGGGCCCCGTGGGTCAACCGATGCCGCCACGAACGTCCATTTGAAGCCCAAGTGCCCAAGCCCACTCTATCAAATTCATGGGCCTAAACATGAGTTTTTGGGCCTAAAGATAAATCGCTATACATGGGCTTTAAAGCCCGCACTGTAGCCCTCTAGGTCAGCTTCGATCTGATATATTATGGGCCTCATGGGTCACCCAATGCCGCCACGAACGTCCGTTTAAAGGCCAAGTGACCAATCCCACTCTATCAAATCCATGGGCCTAAACATGGGTTTTTAGGACCAAAGATAAATCGCTATAGATGGGCTTTATAGCCCACACTATAGCCCTCTGTGTCAGCTTCGATCTGATATATTATGGGCCCTGTGGGTCAACCGATACCACCTCGAACGTCCATTTGAAGCCCAAGTGCGCAAGCCTACAATCAAATTCATGGGCCAAAACAATAGTTTTTGGGCCCGAAAACAAAGGAATTTGGGCCCGAGGACGGCCCGCTACAAATGCAGTTTGTAGCGCCCCATTATAGTCCTCTGAGTCAGCTTCGATTTGATATATTATGGGCCCCGTGGTTCAACCGATGCCGCCACGAACGTCCATTTGAAGCCCAGGTGCGGAAGCCCACTCTATCAAATCCATGGGCCTAAACATGGCTTTTTGGGCCCAAAGACAAATCGCTATAAATGGGCTTTAAAGCTCGTACTGTAGCCCTCTGAGTCAGCTTCGATTTGATATATTATGGGCCCCGTGGGTCAACCGACGCCGCCACGAACGTCCATTTGAAGCCCAGCTGCGGAAGCCCACTCTATCAAATCCATGGGCCTAAACATGAGTTTTTGGGCTCAAAGACAAATCGCTATAGATGGGCTTTATAGCCCGCACTATAGCCCTCTGAGTCAGCTTATATGTGATATATTATGGGCCCCGTGGGTCAACCGATGCCGCCATGAACGCCCATTTGAAGCCCAAGTGCCCAAGCCCACTCTATCAAATTCAGGGGCCTAAACATGTGTTTTTGGGCCCAAAGACAAATCGCTATAGATGGGCTTTAAAGCCCGCACTGTAGCTGTCTGAGTCAGCTTCGATCTGATATATTGTAGGCCCCGTGGGTCAACCGATTCCACCACGAACGTCCATTTGAGGCCCAAGTGCGCAAGCCCAAAATCAAATTCATGGGCCGAAACAACAGTTTTTGGGCCCAAAGACAAAGGAATTTGGGCACGAGGACGGCTAGCTACAGACGCAGTGTGTAGTGGCCCATTATAGTCCTCTGAGTCAGCTTTGATTTGATATATTATGGGCCGCGCGGGTCAATCGATGCCGCCACGAACGTCCATTTGAAGCCTAGGTGTGCAAGCCTACTCTATCAAATCCATGGGCCTAAACATGGCTTTTTGGGACCAAAGACAAATCGTTATAGATGGGCTTTAAAGCCTGTACTGTAGCTCTCTGAGTTAGCTTCGATCTAATATATTATGGTCCCCATGGGTCAACCGATGCCTCCACGAACGTCCATTTGAAGCCCGAGTGACCAAGCCCACTCTATCAAATCCATGGGCCTAAACATGTGTTTTTGGGCCCAAAGACAAATCGCTATAGACCGGCTTTATAGCCTGCACTGTAGCCCTCTGAGTCAGCTTCGATTTGATATATTATGGTCCCCGTGGCTTAACCGATACTGCCTCGAACGTCCATTTGAAGCCCAAGTGCGCAAGCCCATAATCAAATTCATGGGCCGAAACAACAGTTTTTGGGCCCAAAAACAAAGGAATATGGGCCCGAGGACGGCCCGCTACATATGCAGTTTGTAGTGGCCCATTATAGTCCTCTGAGTCAGCTTCGATTTGATATATTATTGGCCCCGTGGGTCAACCGATGCCGCCACAAACGTCCATTTGAATCCCAAGTGCGCAAGCCCACTCTATCAAATCCGTGGGACTAAACATGGCTTTTTGGGCCTAAAGACAAATCGCTATAGATGGGCTTTATAGCCCACACTATAGCCCTCTGAGTCAGCTTATATGTGATATATTATGGGCCCCGTGGGTCAACCGATGAAGCCATGAACGTCCATTTGAAGCCAAGTGCCCAAGCCCACTCTATCAAATTCATGGGCCTAAACATGAGTTTTTGGGCCCAAAGACAAATCGCTATAGATGGGCTTTAAAGCCCGTACTATAGCCCTCTCAGTCAGCTTCGATCTGATATACTATGGGCCCCGTGGGTCACCCGATGCCGCCACGAACGTCCATTTGAAGCCCAAGTGACCAAGCCCACTCTATCAAATCCATGGGCCTAAACATGGCTTTTTGGGCTCAATGACAAATCGCTATAGATGGGCTTTATAGCCCACACTATAGCCCTCTGAGTCAGCTTATATGTGATATATTATGGGGCCCCGTGGGTCAACCGATGCCGCCACGAACGTCCACTTGAAGCCCAAGTGCCCAAGCCCACTCTATCAAATTCATGGGCCTAAACATGTGTTTTTGGGCCCAAAGACAAATCGCTATAGATGGGCTTTATAGCCCGCACTGTAGCCCTCTGAGTCAGCTTCGATCTGATATATTATGGGTCCCATGGGACACCCGATGCCGCCATGAACGTCCATTTGAAGCCCAAGTACGCAAGCCCATAATCAAATCAGAGGGCTGAAACAACAGATTTCGAGCCCGAAAACAAAGGAATTTGGGCCCGAGGATGGCCCGCTACAGACACTGTTTCTAGCAACCCATTATAGCCCTCTGAGTCAGCTTCGATTTTATATATTATGGGCCCCTTGGGTCAACCGATGCCGCCATGAACGTCAATTTGAAGCCCAGGTGCGCAAGCCCAGTCTATCAAATCCAGGGGCCTAAACATGGCTTTTTGGGCCCAAAGACAAATCACTATAGATGGGCTTTATAGCCCGCACTATAGCCCTCTGAGTTAGCTTATATGTGATATATTATGGGCCCCGTGGGTCAACCGATGCTGCCACGAACGTCCATTTGAAGCCCAAGTGCCCAAGCCCACTCTATCAAATTCATGGGCTAAACATGTATTTTTGGGCCCAAAGACAAATCGCTATAGATGGGCTTTAAAGCCCACATTGTAGCCCTCCGAGTCAGCTTCGATCTGATATATTATAGGCCCCGTGGGTCACCCGATGCCGCCACGAAAGTCAATTTGAAGCCAAAATGCCCAAGCTAACTCTATCAAATCCATGGGCCTAAACATGGGTTTTTGGGCCCAATGACAAATCGCTATAGATGGGCTTTATAGCCCGCACTGTAGCCCTCTGAGTCAGCTTCGATCTGATATATTATGGGCCCCTTTGGTCAACCGATGCCGCCACGAACGTCTATTTGAAGCCCAAGTGCGCAAGCCCACAATCAAATCTGTGGGCAGAAACAACAGTTTTAGGCCCGAAAACAAAGGAATGTGGGCATGAGGACGGCTCGCTATAGACATAGTTTATAGCGACCCATTATAGCCCTCTGAGTCAGCTTCGATTTGATATATTATGGGCCCCATGGGTCAACCGATACCGCCACAAACACCCATTTCAAGCCCAAGTGCCCAAGCCCACTCTATCAAATTCATGGGCCTAAACATGAGTTTTTGGGCCCAAAGACAAATCGCTATAGATGGGCTTTAAAGCCCGTATTGTAGCCCTCTGAGAAAGCTTTGATCTGATATATTATGGGCCCCGTGGGTGAACCGATGCCGCCACGAAAGTCCATTTGAAGCCCAAGTGCCCAAGCCCACTCTATCAAATCCATGGGCCTAAACATGGGTTTTTGGGCCCAAAGATAAATTGCTATAGATGGGTTTTATAGCCCGTACTGTAGCCCTATGTGTCAGCTTTGATCTGATATATTATGGGCCCCGTGGGTCACCCGATGCCGCCACAAACGCCCATTTCAAGCCCAAGTGCCCAAGCCCACTCTATCAAATTCATGGGCCTAAACATGAGTTTTTGGGCCCAAAGACAAATCGCTATAGATGGGCTTTAAAGCCCGTATTGTAGCCCTCTGAGAAAGCTTTGATCTAATATATTATGGGCCCCGTGGGTGAACCGATGCCGCACGAAAGTCCATTTGAAGCCCAAGTGCCCAAGCCCACTCTATCAAATCCATGGGCCTAAACATGGGTTTTTGGGCCAAAGACAAATTACTATAGATGGGTTTTATAGCCGTACTGTAGCCCTATGTGTTAGCTTTGATCTGATATATTATGGGCCCCGTGGGTCACCCGATGCCGCCACGAAAGTCCATTTGAAGCCAAAGTTCCCAAGCCCACTCTATCAAATCCATGGGCCTAAACATGGATTTTTTTGCCCAAAGACAAATCGCTATGGATGGGCTTTATAGCCCGTACTGTAGCCCTCTGAGTCAGATTCGATCTGATATATTATGGGCCCCGTGGGTCAACCGATGCCATCACGAACGTCCATTTCAAGCCCAAGTGCGCAAGCCCACAATCAAATCCGTGGGCCGAAACAACAATTATCGGGCCCGAAAACAAAGGAATTTGGGCCCGAGGATGGCTCGCTATAGACATAGTTTATAGCGACCCATTATAGCCCTCTGAGTCAGCTTCAATTTGATATATTATGGGCCCCGTGGGTCAACCGATGCCGCCATAAACGCCCATTTCAAGCCCAAGTGCCCAAGCCCACTCTATCAAATTCATGGGCCTAAACATGAGTTTTTGGGCCCAAAGACAAATCGCTATAGATGGGCTTTAAAGCCCGTATTGTAGCCCTCTGAGAAAGCTTTGATCTAATATATTATGGGCCCCGTGGGTGAACCGATGCCGCCACGAAAGTCCATTTGAAGCCCAAGTGCCCAAGCCCACTCTATCAAATCCATGGGCCTAAACATGGGTTTTTGGGCCCAAAGACAAATTCCTATAGATGGGTTTTATAGCCCGTACTGTAGCCCTATGTGTTAGCTTTGATCTGATATATTATGGGCCCCGTGGGTCACCCGATGCCGCCACGAAAGTCCATTTGAAGCCAAAGTTCCCAAGCCCACTCTATCAAATCCATGGGCCTAAACATGGGTTTTTTTGCCCAAAGACAAATCGCTATGGATGGGCTTTATAGCCCGTACTGTAGCCCTCTGAGTCAGCTTCGATCTGATATATTATGGGCCCCGTGGGTCAACCGATGCCATCACGAACGTCCATTTCAAGCCCAAGTGCGCAAGCCCACAATCAAATCCGTGGGCCGAAACAACAATTATCGGGCCCGAAAACAAAGGAATTTGGGCCCGAGGATGCTCGCTATAGACATAGTTTATAGCGACCCATTATAGCCCTCTGAGTCAGCTTCAATTTGATATATTATGGGCCCCGTGGGTCAACCGATGCCGCCATAAACGCCCATTTCAAGCCCAAGTGCCCAAGCCCACTCTATCAAATTCATGGGCCTAAACATGAGTTTTTGGGCCCAAAGACAAATCGCTATAGATGGGCTTTAAAGCCCGTTTTGTAGCCCTCTGAGTCAGCTTTCATCTGATATATTATGGGCCCCCGTGGGTGATCCGATGCCGCCACGAAAGTCCATTTGAAGCCCAAGTGCCCAAGCCCACTCTATCAAATCCATGGGCCTAAACATGGGTTTTTGGGCCCCAAAGACAAATCGCTATAGATGGGTTTTATAGCCCGTACTGTAGCCCTATGTGTCAGCTTTGATCTGATATATTATGGGCCCCGTGGGTCACCCGATGCTGCCACGAAAGTCCATTTGAAGCCAAAGTGCCCAAGCCCACTCTATCAAATCCATGGGCCCTAAACATGGGTTTTTCGGCCCAAAGACAAATCGCTATAGATGGGCTTTATAGCCCGCACTGTATCCCTTTGAGTCAACTTCGATATGATATATTATGGGCCCTGTGGATCAACCGATGCCACCACGATCGTCCATTTCAAGCCCAAGTATGCAAGCCCACAATCAAATACGTGTGCCGAAACAACAGTTTTCGGGCCCGAAAACAAAGGAATTTGGGCCCGTGGACGGCCTGCTACAGACATAGTTTATAGCGACCCATTATAGCCCTCTGAGCCAGCTTCGATTTGATATATTATGGGCCCCGTGGGTCAAATGATGCCGCAACGAACGTCCATTTGAAGCCCAGGTGCGCAAGCCAACTCTATCAAATCCATGGGCCTAAACATGGCTTTTTGGGCCCAAAGACAAATCGCTATAGATAAGCTTATAGCCTGCTCTATAGCCCTCTGAGTCAGCTTATATGTGATATATTCTGCGCCCCGTGGGTCAATCGACGCCGCCACAAACGTCCATTTGAAGCCCAAGTGCCCAAGCCCACTCTATCAAATTCATGGGCCTAAACAGAGTTGCTGGGCCCAAATACAAATCACTATAGATGGGCTTTAATGCCCGCACTTTAGCCCTCCGAGTCAGCTTCGATCTGATATATTATGGGCCCCGTGGGTCACCCGATGCCGCCACGAAAGTCCATTTGAAGCCTAAGTGACCAGGCCCACTCTATCAAATGCATGGGCCTAAACATGGGTTTTAGGGCCTAAAGACAAATCGCTATAGATGGGCTTTATAGCCCGTACTGTAGCCCTCTGAGTCAGATTCGATCTGATATATTATGGGCCCCGTGGGTCACCCGATGTCACCACGAACGTCCATTTGAAGCCCAAGTGACCAGGCCCACTCTATCAAATCCATGGGCCTAAACATGGGTTTTTGGGCCCAAAGACAAATCGCTATAGATGGGCTTTATAGCCCGCACTGTAGCCCTCTGAGTCAGCTTCGATCTGATATATTATGGGCCCCGTGGGTCAACCGATACCGCCTCGAACGTCCATTTGAAGCCCAAGTGCGTAAGCCCACAATCAAATTCGTGGGCTGAAACAACAGTTTTCAGGCCCAAAAACAAAGGAATTTGGGCCCAAGGACGGCCCGCTACAAACGCAGTGTGCTGTGGCCCATTATAGTCCTCTGAGTCAGCTTTGATTTGATATATTATGGGCCGTGTGGGTCAACCGATGCCGCCATGAACATTCATTTGAAGCCTAGGTGCGCAAGCCTGCTCTATCAAATCCATGGGCCTAAACATGGCTTTTTGGGCCCAAAGACAAATCGCTATAGATGGACTTTATAGCCCGCACTATAGCCCTCTGAGTCAGCTTATATGTGATATATTATGGGCCCCGTGGGTCAACCGATGCGGCCACGAACGTCCATTTGAAGCCCAAGTGCCCAAGCCCACTCTATCAAATTCATGGGCCTAAACATGTATTTTTGGGCCCAAAGACAAATCGCTATAGATGGGCTTTAAAGCCCGTACTGTAGCCCTCTGAGTCAGCTTCAATCTGATATATTATGGGCCCCATGGGTCAACCGATACCGACATGAACATCCATTTGAAGCCCAAGTGCCCAAGCCCACTCTATCAAATTCATGCCCTAAACATGTGTTTTTGGGCCCAAAGACAAATCGCTATAGATGGGCTTTAAAGCCGTATTGTAGCCCTATATGTCAGCTTTGATCTGATATATTATGGGCCCCCGTGGGTCACCCGATGCCGCCACGAAAGTCCATTTGAAGCCAAAGTTCCCAAGCCCACTCTATCAAATCCATGGGCCTAAACATGGGTTTTTGGCCCAAAGACAAATCGCTATAGATGGGGCTTTATAGCCCGTACTGTAGCCCTCTAAGTCAGCTTCGATCTGATATATTATGGGCCCCGTGGGTCAACCGATGCCATCACGAACGTCCATTTCAAGCCCAAGTGCGCAAGCCCACAATCAAATCCGTGGGCCGAAACAATAATTTTCGGGCCCGAAAACAAAGGAATTTGGGCCCGAGGATGGCTCGCTATAGACATAGTTTGTAGCGACCCATTATAGGCCTCTGAGTCAGCTTCAATTTGATATATTATGGGCCCCGTGGGTCAGTCGATGCCGCCACAAACGCCCATTTCAAGCCCAAGTGCCCAAGCCCACTCTATCAAATTCATGGGCCTAAACATGAGTTTTTGGGCCCAAAGACAAATCGCTATAGGATGGGCTTTAAAGCCCGTATTGTAGCCCTCTGAGTCAGCTTTGATCTAATATATTATCGGCCCCGTGGGTGAACCGATGCCGCCACGAAAGTCCATTTGAAGCCCAAGTGCCCAAGCCCACTCTATCAAATCCATGGGCCTAAACATGGGTTTTTGGGCCCAAAGACAAATCGTTATAGATGGGTTTTATAGCCGTACTGTAGCCCTATGTGTCAGCTTTGATCTGATATATTATGGGCCCCGTGGGTCACCCGATGCTGCCCACGAAAGTCCATTTGAAGCCAAAGTGCCCAAGCCCACTCTATCAAATCCATGGGCCTAAACATGGGTTTTTCGGCCCAAAGACAAATCGCTATAGATGGGCTTTATAGCCCGCACTGTATCCCTTTGAGTCAGCTTCGATATGATATATTATGGGCCTGTGGGTCAACCGATGCCACCACGATCGTCCCATTTCAAGCCCAAGTATGCAAGCCCACAATCAAATACGTGGGCCGAAACAACAGTTTTCGGGCCCGAAAACAAAGGAATTTGGGCCCGCGGACGGCCTGCTACAGACATAGTTTATAGCGACCCATTATAGCCCTCTGAGTCAGCTTCGATTTGATATATTATGGGCCCCGTGGGTCAAATGATGCCGCAACGAACGTCCATTTGAAGCCCAGGTGCGCAAGCCAACTCTATCAAATCCATGGGCCTAAACATGGCCTTTTTGGCCCAAAGACAAATCGCTATAGATAAGCTTTATAGCCCGCACTATAGCCCTCTGAGTCAGCTTATATGTGATATATTATGTGCCCCGTGGGGTCAACCGATGCCGCCACGAACGTCCATTTGAAGTCCAAGTACCCAAGCCCCACTCTGTCAAATTCATGGGCCTAAACATGTGTTTTTGGGCCCAAAGACAAATCGCTATAGATGGGCTTTATAGCCCGCACAGTAGCCCTCTGAGTCAGCTTCGATCTGATATATTATGGGCCCCGTGGGTCAAACCGATACCGCCTCGAACATCCATTTGAAGCCCAAGTGCGCAAGCCCACAATCAAATTCGTGGGCCGAAACAACAGTTTTCAGGCCCAAAAACAAAGGAATTTGGGCCCGAGGACGGCCCGCTACAGACGCAGTGTGTAGTGGCCCATTATAGTCCTCTGAGTCAGCTTTGATTTGATATTATGGGCCGTCGTGGGTCAACCGATGCCGCCACGAACGTCCATTTGAAGCCTAGGTGCGCAAGCCTACTCTATCAAATCCATGGGCCTAAACATGGCTCTTTGGGCCCAAAGACAAATCGCTATAGATGGACTTTATAGCCCTCTGAGTCAACTTATATGTGATATATTATGGCCCCGTGGGTCAACCGATGCCTCCACGAACGTCCATTTGAAGCCCAAGTGCCCAAGCCCACTCTATCAAATTCATGGGCCTAAACATGTGTTTTTGGGCCCAAAGACAAATCGCTATAGATGGGCTTTAAAGCCCGTACTGTAGCCCTCTGAGTCAGCTTCAATCTGATATATTATGGGCCCCATGGGTCAACCGATGCCGCCATGAACATCCATTTGAAGCCCAAGTGCCCAAGCCCACTCTACTCAAATTCATGGGCCTAAACATGTGTTTTTGGGCCCAAAGACAAATCGTTATAGATGGGCTTTAAAGCCCGTACTGTAGCGCTCTGAGTTAGCTTCAATCTGATATATTATGGGCCCCATGGGTCAACCGATGCGCCATGAACGTCCATTTGAAGCCCAAGTGCCCAAGCCCACTCTATCAAATTCATGGGCCTAAACATGTGTTTTTGGGCCCAAAGACAAATCGCTATAGATGGGCTTTAAAGCCCACACTGTAGCCCTCTGAGTCAGCTTCGATCTGATATATTATGGGCCCCGTGGGTAACCCGATGCCGCCACGAAAGTCCATTTGAAGCCCAAGTGACCGGGGCCCACTCTATCAAATGCATGGCCTAAACATGGGTTTTAGGGCCTAAAGACAAATTGCTATAGATGGGCTTTATAGCCCGTACTGTAGCCCTCTGTGTCAGCTTTGATCTGATATATTATGGGCCCCGTGGGTCACCCGATACCGCAACGAAAGTCCATTTGAAGCCAAAGTGCCCAATCCCACTCTATCAAATCCATAGGCATAAACATGGGTTTTTGGGCCCAAAGAAAAATTGGTATAGATGGGCTTTATAGCCCGCACTGTAGCCCTCTGAGTCAGCTTCGATCTGATATATTATGGGCCCCGTGGGTCAATCGATGCCATCCACGAATGTCCATTTCAAGCCCAAGTGCGCAAGCCCACAATCAAATCCGTGGGCCGAAACAACAATTTTCGGCCCGAAAACAAAGGAATTTGGGCCCGAGGATGGCTCGCTATAGACATAGTTTGTAGCGACCCATTATAGCCCTCTGAGTCAGCTTCGATTTGATATATTATGGGCCCCGTGGGTCAACCGATGCCGCCACAAACGCCCATTTCAAGCCCAAGTGCCCAAGCCCACTCTATCAAATTCATGGGCCTAAACATGAGTTTTTGGGGCCCAAAGACAAATCGCTATAGATGGGGTTTAAAGCCCGTATTGTAGCCCTCTGAGTCAGCTTTCATCTGATATATTATGGGCCCCGTGGGTGAACCGATGCCGCCACGAAAGTCCATTTGAAGCCCAAGTGCCCAAGCCCACTCTATCAAATCAATGGGCCTAAACATGGGTTTTTGGGCCCAAAGAGAAATTGCTATAGATGGGTTTTATAGCCCGTACTGTAGCCCTATCTGTCAGCTTTGATCTAATATATTATGGGCCCCGTGGGTCACCCGATGCCGCCACGAAAGTCCATTTGAAGCCAAAGTGCCCAAGCCCACTCTATCAAATCCATGGGCCTAAACATGGGTTTTTCGGCCCAAAGACAAATCGCTATAGATGGGGCTTTATAGCCCGTACTGTATCCCTTTGAGTCAGCTTCGATATGATATATTATGGGCCCTGTGGGTCAACCGATGCCACCACGATCGTCCATTACAAGCCCAAGTACGCAAGCCCACAATCAAATACGTGGGCCGAAACAACATTTTCGGCCCGAAAACAAAGGAATTTGGGCCCGTGGACGGCTCGCTACAGACATAGTTTATAGCGACCCATTATAGCCCTCTGAGTCAGCTTCGATTTGATATATTATGGGCCCTGTGGGTCCAATGATGCCGCAACGAACGTCCATTTGAAGCCCAGGTGCGCAAGCCCACTCTATCAAATCCATGGGCCTAAACATGGCTTTTTGGGCCCAAAGACAAATTGCTATAGATAAGCTTTATAGCCCGCACTATAGCCCTCTGAGTCAGCTTATATGTGATATATTATGGGCCCCGTGGGTCAACCGATGCTGCCACGAACGTCCATTTGAAGCCCAAGTGCCCAAGCCCACTCTATCAAATTCATGGGCCTAAACATGAGTTTTGGGCCCAAATACAAATCACTATAGATGGGCTTTAATGAACGCACTGTAGCCCTCTGAGTCAGCTTCGATCTAATATATTATGGGCCCCGTGGGTCACCCGATGCCCGCCACGAAAGTCCATTTGAAGCCTAAGTGACCAGGCCCACTCTATCAAATGCATGGGCCTAAACATGGGTATTAGGGCCTAAAGACAAATCGCTATAGATGGGCTTTATAGCCCATACTGTAGCCCTCTGAGTCAGCTTCGATCTGATATATATGGGCCCCCGTGGGTCAACCGATACCCCGCCTCGAACATCCATTTAAAGCCCAAGTGCGCAAGCCCACAATCAAATTCGTGGGCCGAAACAACAGTTTTCAGGCCCAAAAACAAAGGAATTTGGGCCCGAGGACGGCCCGCTACAGACGCAGTGTGTAGTGGCCCATTATAGTCCTCTGAGTCAGCTTTGATTTGATATATTATGGGCCGTGTGGGTCAAACCGATGCCGCCACGAACGTCCATTTGAAGCCTAGGTGCGCAAGCCTACTCTATCAAATCCATGGGCCTAAACATGGCTCTTTGGGCCCAAAGACAAATCGCTATAGATGGACTTTATAGCCCTCTGAGTCAACTTATATGTGATATATTATGGGCCCCGTGGGTCAACCGATGCCCGCCACGAACGTCCATTTGAAGCCCAAGTGCCCAAGCCCCACTCTATCAAATTCATGGGCCTAAACATGTGTTTTTGGGCCCAAAGACAAATCGCTATAGATGGGCTTTAAAGCCCGCACTGTAGCCCTCTGAGTTAGCTTCAATCTGATATATTATGGGCCCCATGGGTCAACCGATGCCGCCATGAACGTCCATTTGAAGCCCAAGTGCCCAAGCCCACTCTATCAAATTCATGGGCCTAAACATGTGTTTTTGGGCCCAAAGACAAATCGCTATAGATGGGCTTTAAAGCCCACACTGTAGCCATCTGAGTCAGCTTCGATTTGATATATTATGGGCCCCGTGGGTAACCCGATGCCGCCACGAAAGTCCATTTGAAGCCCAAGTGACCGGGCCCACTCTATCAAATGCATGGGCCTAAACATGGGTTTTAGGGCCTAAAGACAAATTGCTATAGATGGGCTTTATAGCCCGTACTGTAGCCCTCTGTGTCAGCTTTGATCTGATATATTATGGGCCCCGTGGGTCACCCGATACCGCAACGAAAGTCCATTTGGAAGCCAAAGTGCCCAATCCCACTCTATCAAATCCATAGGCCTAAACATGGGTTTTTGGGCCCAAAGACAAATTGCTATAGAGGGGCTTTATAGCCGCACTGTAGCCCTCTGAGTCAGCTTCGATCTGATATATTATGGGTCCCGTGGGTCAATCGATCCCGTCACGAACGTCCATTTCAAGCCCAAGTGCGCAAGCCCACAATCAAATCCGTGGGCCGAACAACAATTTTCGGCGCGAAAACAAAGGAATTTGGGCCCGAGGATGGCTCGCTATAGACATAGTTTGTAGCGACCCATTATAGCCCTCT
>CANTUR010002199.1:0-77456 GCA_947683625.1 Mallotus nudiflorus
ACGAACGTCCATTTGAAGCCCAAGTGTGCAAGCCCACTCTATCAAATCCATGGGCCTAAACATGGGTTTTTGGGCCCAACGACAAATCGCTATAGATGGGCTTTATGGCCGCACTATAGCCCTCTGAGTCAGCTTCGATTTGATATATTATGGGCCCCGTGGGTCGACCCATGCCGCCACGAACGTCCATTTGAAGCCCAAGTGCCCAAGCCCCACTCTATCAAATCCATGGGCCTAAACATGGGTTTTTGGGCCCAAAGAAAAAATCGCTATAGATGGGCTTTATGGGCCGCACTATAGCCCTCTGAGTCAGCTTCGATTCGATATATTGCGGGCCCCGCGGGTCGACCGATGCCGCCATGAACGTCCATTTGAAACCCAAGCACGCAAGCCCACAATCAAATCCTGTGGGCCTAAACATGGGTTTTTGGGCGCCGAAAACATGGGTTTTTGGGCCCGAAGATGGACCGCTACAGACGCAGTTTGAAGCGTCGCTATAGCTCTCTGAGTCAGCTTCGATTTGATATATTATGGGCCCCGTGGGTCGACCGATGCCGCCACGAACGTCCATTTGAAGGCCCATTGCGCCAGCCCACTCTATCAAATCCATGGGCCTAAACATGGGTTTTTGGCCCCAAAGACAAATCGCTATAGATGGGCTTTATGGGACGCACTATAGCCCTACGAGTCAGCTTCGATTTGATATATTATGGGCCCCGTGGGTCGACCCATGCCGCCACGAACGTCCATTTGAAGCCCAAGTGCCCAAGCCCACTCTATCAAATCCATGGGCCTAAACATGGGTTTTTGGGCCCAAAGAAAAATCGCTATAGATGGGCTTTATGGCCTGCACTATAGCCCTCTGAGTCAGCTTCGATTCGATATATTATGGGCCCCACGGGTCGACCGACGCCGCCACGAACGTCATTTGAAGCCCAAGCGCGCAGGCCCACAATCAAATCCGTGGGCCTAAACAGGTGTTTTTGGGCCCAAAAACATGGGTTTTTGGGCCCGAAGATGGACCGCTACAGACGTAGTTTGTAGCGTCGCTATAGCCCTCAGAGTCAGCTTCGATTTGATATATTATGGGCCCCGTGGGTCGACCGATGCCGCCACGAACGTCCATTTGAAGCCCAAGTGCGCAAGCCCCCACTCTATCAAATCAATGACCTAAACATGGGTTTTTGGTCCCAAAGACAAATCGCTATAGATGGGCTTTATGGGCCGCACTATAGCCCTCTGAGTCAGCTTCGATTTGATATATTGTGGGCCCCGTGGGTCGACCCATGCCGCCACGAACGTCCATTTGAAGCCCAAGTGCCCAAGCCCATTCTATCAAATCCATGGGCTAAACATGGGTTTTTGGACCCAAAGAAAAACGTTACAGATGGGCTTTTATGGCCCGCACTGTAGCCTCTGAGTCTGCTTCGATTCGATATATTGCGGGCCCCGCGGGTCGACCGACGCCGCCACGAACGTCCATTTGAAGCCCAAGCACGCAAGCCCACAATCAAATCCGTGGGCCTAAACAGGGGTTTTTGGGCCCGAAAACATGGGTTTTTGGGCCCGAAGATGGACCGCTACAGACGTAGTTTGTAGCATCGCTATAGCCCTCTGAGTCAGGTTTGATTTGATATATTATGGGCCCCGTGGGTCAACCGATGCGCCACGAACGTCCATTTGAAGCCCAAGGGCGCAAGCCCACTCTATCAAATCCATGGGCCTAAACATGGGTTTTTGGCCCCAAAGCCAAATCGCTATAGATGGGCTTTATGGGATGCACTATAGCCCTCTGAGTCAGCTTCGAATTGATATATTGTGGGCCCCGTGGGTCGACCCATGTCGCCACGAACGTCCATTTGAAGCCAAGTGCCCAAGCCCACTCTATCAAATCCATGGGCCTAAACATGGTTTTTGGGCCCAAAGACGAATCGCTATAGATGGGCTTTATGGGCCGCACTATAGCCCTCTGAGTCAGCTTCGATTTGATATATTGTGGGGCCCCGTGGGTCGACCCATGCCGCCAGGAACGTCCATTTGAAGCCCAAGTGCCCAAGCCCACTCTATCAAATCCATGGGCCTAAACATGGGTTTTTGGACCCAAAGAAAAATCGCTATGGATGGGCTTTATGGGCCGCACTATAGCCCTCTGAGTCAGCTTCGATTCGATATATTGCGGGCCCCGCGGGTCGACCGATGCCGCCATGAACGTCCATTTGAAGCCCAAGCACGCAAGCCCACAATCAAATCCGTGGGGCCTAAACATGGGTTTTTGGGCCCGAAAACATGGGTTTTTGGGCCCGAAGATGGACCGCTACAGACGCAGTTTGAAGCGTCGCTATAGCTTCTCTGAGTCAGCTTCGATTTGATATATTATGGGCCCCGTGGGGTCGACGATGCCGCCACGAACGTCCATTTGAAGGCCCATTGCGCCAGCCCACTCTATCAAATCCATGGGCCTAAACATGGGTTTTTGGCCCCAAAGACAAATCGCTATAGATGGGCTTTATGGGACGCACTATAGCCCTACGAGTCAGCTTCGATTTGATATATTATGGGCCCCGTGGGTCGACCCATGCCGCCACGAACGTCCATTTGAAGCCCAAGTGCCCAAGCCCACTCTATCAATCCATGGGCCTAAACATGGGTTTTTGGGCCCAAAGAAAAATCGCTATAGATGGGCTTTATGGCCTGCACTATAGCCCTCTGAGTCAGCTTCGATTCGATATATTATGGGCCCCACGGGTCGACCGACGCCGCCACGAACGTCCATTTGAAGCCCAAGCGCGCGCAGGCCCACAATCAAATCCGTGGGCCTAAACAGGTGTTTTTGGGCCCAAAAACATGGGTTTTTGGGCCCGAAGATGGACCGCTACAGACGTAGTTTGTAGCGTCGCTATAGCCCTCTGAGTCAGCTTCGATTTTGATATATTATTGGGCCCCGTGGGTCGACCCGATGCCGCCACGAACGTCCATTTGAAGCCCAAGTGCGCAAGCCCCACTCTA
Source organism: Mallotus nudiflorus (assembly GCA_947683625.1). Taxonomy (NCBI): domain Eukaryota; kingdom Viridiplantae; phylum Streptophyta; class Magnoliopsida; order Malpighiales; family Euphorbiaceae; genus Mallotus; species Mallotus nudiflorus. Next base: position 3,007 of record CANTUR010002199.1, read on the forward strand.
TCAAATCCATGGACCTAAACATGGGTTTTTGGTCCCAAAGACAAATCGCTATAGATGGGCTTTATGGGCCGCACTATAGCCCTCTGAGTCAGCTTCGATTTGATATATTGTGGGCCCCGTGGGTCGACCCATGCCGCCGACGAACGTCCATTTGAAGCCCAAGTGCCCAAGCCCATTCTATCAAATCCATGGGCCTAAACATGGGTTTTTGGACCCAAAGAAAAATCGTTACAGATGGGCTTTATGGCCCGCACTGTAGCCCTCTGAGTCTGCTTCGATTCGATATATTGCGGGCCCCGCGGGTCGACCGACGCCGCCACGAACGTCCATTTGAAGCCCAAGCACGCAAGCCCACAATCAAATCCGTGGGCCTAAACAGGGGTTTTTGGGCCCGAAGATGGACCGCTACAGACTTAGTTTGTAGCATCGCTATAGCCCTCTGAGTCAGGTTTGATTTGATATATTATGGGCCCCGTGGGTCAACCGATGCCGCCACGAACGTCCATTTGAAGCCCAAGGGCGCAAGCCCACTCTATCAAATCCATGGGCCTAAACATGGGTTTTTGGCCCCAAAGCCAAATCGCTATAGATGGGCTTTATGGGATGCACTATAGCCCTCTGAGTCAGCTTCGAATTGATATATTGTGGGCCCCGTGGGTCGACCCATGTCGCCACGAACGTCCATTTGAAGCCCAAGTGCCCAAGCCCACTCTATCAAATCCATGGGCCTAAACATGGGTTTTTGGGCCCAAAGACGAATCGCTATAGATGGGCTTTATGGGCCGCACTATAGCCCTCTGAGTCAGCTTCGATTTGATATATTGTGGGCCCCGTGGGTCGACCCATGCCGCCAGGAACGTCCATTTGAAGCCCAAGTGCCCAAGCCCACTCTATCAAATCCATGGGCCTAAACATGGGTTTTTGGACCCAAAGAAAAATCGCTATGGATGGGGCTTTATGGGCCGCACTATAGCCCTCTGAGTCAGCTTCGATTCGATATATTGCGGGCCCCGCGGGTCGACCGATGCCGCCATGAACGTCCATTTGAAGCCCAAGCACGCAAGCCCACAATCAAATCCGTGGGGCCTAAACATGGGTTTTTGGGCCCGAAAACATGGGTTTTTGGGCCCGAAGATGGACCGCTACAGACGCAGTTTGAAGCGTCGCTATAGCTCTCTGAGTCAGCTTCGATTTGATATATTATGGGCCCCGTGGGTCGACCGATGCCCGCCACGAACGTCCATTTGAAGGCCCATTGCGCCAGCCCACTCTATCAAATCCATGGGCCTAAACATGGGTTTTTGGCCCCAAAGACAAATCGCTATAGATGGGGCTTTATGGGACGCACTATAGCCCTACGAGTCAGCTTCGATTTGATATATTATGGGCCCCGTGGGTCGACCCATGCCGCCACGAACGTCCATTTGAAGCCCAAGTGCCCAAGCCCACTCTATCAAATCCATGGGCCTAAACATGGGTTTTTGGGCCCAAAGAAAAATCGCTATAGATGGCTTTATGGCCTGCACTATAGCCCTCTGAGTCAGCTTCGATTCGATATATTATGGGCCCCGCGGGTCGACCGACGCCGCCACGAACGTCCATTTGAAGCCCAAGCGCACAAGCCCACAATCAAATCCGTGGGGCCTAAACAGGTGTTTTAGGGCCCGAAAACATGGGTTTTTGGGCCCGAAGATGGACCGCTACAGACGTAGTTTGTAGCGTCGCTATAGCCCTCTGAGTCAGCTTCGATTTGATATATTATGGGCCCCATGGGTCGACCGAAGCCGCCACGAACGTCCATTTGAAGGCCCATTGCGCAAGCCCACTCTATCAAATCCATGGGCCTAAACATGGGTTTTTGGGCCCAAAGAAAAATCGCTATAGATGGGCTTTATGGGCCGTACTATAGCCCTATGAGTCAACTTCGATTCGATATATTGTGGGCCCCATGGGTCGACCGATGCCCGCCACGAACGTCCATTTGAAGCCCAAGTGTGCAAGCCCACTCTATCAAATCCATGGGCCTAAACATGGGTTTTTGGGCCCAACGACAAATGGTTATAGATGGGCTTTATGGGCCGCACTATAGCCCTCTGATCAGCTTCGATTTGATATATTGTGGGCCCCGTGGGTCGACCCATGCCGCCAGGAACGTCCATTTGAAGCCCAAGTGCCCAAGCCCCACTCTGTCAAAATCCATGGGCCTAAACATGGGTTTTTGGACCCAAAGGAAAAATCGCTATGGATGGGCTTTATGGGCCGCACTATAGCCCTCTGAGTCAGCTTCGATTCGATATATTGCGGGCCCCGCGGGTCGACCGATGCCGCCATGAACGTCCATTTGAAGCCCAAGCACGCAAGCCCACAATCAAATCCGTGGGCCTAAACATGGGTTTTTGGGCCCGAAAACATGGGTTTTTGGGCCCGAAGATGGACCGCTACAGACGCAGTTTGAAGCGTCGCTATAGCTCTCTGAGTCAGCTTCGATTTGATATATTATGGGCCCCCGTGGGTCGACCGATGCCGCCACGAACGTCCATTTGAAGGCCCATTGCGCCAGCCCACTCTATCAAATCCATGGGCCTAAACATGGGTTTTTGGCCCCAAAGACAAATCGCTATAGATGGGCTTTATGGGACGCACTATAGCCCTACGAGTCAGCTTCGATTTGATATATTATGGGCCCCGTGGGTCGACCCATGCCGCCACGAACGTCCATTTGAAGCCCAAGTACCCAAGCCCACTCTATCAAATCCATGGGCCTAAACATGGGTTTTTGGGCCCAAAGAAAAATCGCTATAGATGGGCTTTATGGGCCGTACTATAGCCCTATGAGTCAACTTCGATTCGATATATTGTGGGCCCCATGGGTCGACCGATGCCGCCACGAACGTCCATTTGAAGCCCAAGTGTGCAAGCCCACTCTATCAAATCCATGGGCCTAAACATGGGTTTTTGGGCCCAACGACAAATGGTTATAGATGGGCTTTATGGGCCGCACTATAGCCCTCTGAGTCAGCTTCGATTTGATATATTGTGGGCCCCGTGGGTCGACCCATGCCGCCACGAACGTCCATTTGAAGCCCAAGTGCCCAAGCCAACTCTATCAAATCCATGGGCCTAAACATGGGTTTTTGGACCCAAAGAAAAATCGCTATAGATGGGCTTTATGGGCCGCACTATAGCCCTCTGAGTCAGCTTCGATTCGATATATTGTGGGCCCCGCGGGTCGACCGACGCCGCCACGAACGTCCATTGAAGCCCAAGCATGCAAGCCCACAATCAAATCCGTGGGCCTAAACAGGGGTTTATTGGGCCCGAAAACATGGGTTTTTGGGCCCGAAGATGGACCGCTACAGATACAGTGTGTAGCGTCGCTATAGCCCTCTGAGTCAGCTTCAATTTGATATATTATGGGCCCCGTGAGTCAACCGATGCCGCCAGGAACGTCCATTTGAAGCCCAAGTGCGCAAGCCCACTCTATCAAATCCATGGGCCTAAACATGGGTTTTTGGGCCCAAAGACAAATCGCTATAGATGGGCTTTATGGGCCGCACTATAGCCCTATGAGTCAGCTTCGATTTGATATATTATGGGCCCCGTGGGTCGACCTATGCCGCCACGAACGTCCATTTGAAGCCCAAGTGCCCAAGCCCACTCTATCAAATCCATGGGCCTAAACATGGGTTTTTGGGCCCAAAGAAAAATCGCTATAGATGGGCTTTATGGCCTGCACTATAGCCCTCTGAGTCAGTTCGATTCGATATATTGTGGGCCCCACGGGTCGACCGACGCCGCCACGAACGTCCATTTGAAGCCCAAGCGCGCAAGCCCATAATCAAATCCATGGGCCTAACCAGGGGTTTTTGGGTCCGAAGATGGACCGCTACAGACGCAGTTTGTAGCGTCGCTATAGCCCTCTGAGTCAGCTTCGATTTGATATATTATGGGCCCCGTGGGTCGACCGATGCCGCCACGAACGTCCATTTGAAGGCCCATTGCGCAAGCCCACTCTATCAAATCCATGGGCCTAAACATGGGTTTTTGGGCCCAAAGAAAAATCGCTATAGATGGGCTTTATGGGCTGCACTATAGCCCTATGAGTCAACTTCGATTCGATATATTGTGGGCCCCTTGGGTCGACCGATGCCGCCACGAACGTCCATTTGAAGCCCTAGTGCGCAAGCCCACTCTATCAAATCCATGGGCCTAAACATGGGTTTTTGGGCCCAAAGACAAATCGCTATAGATGGGCTTTGTGGGCCGCACTATAGCCCTCTGAGTCAGCTTCGATTTGATATATTGTGGGCCCCGTGGGTCGACCCATGCCGCCACGAACGTCCATTTGAAGCCCAAGTGCCCAAGCCCACTCTATCAAATCCATGGGCCTAAACATGGGTTTTTTGGACCCAAAGAAAAATCGCTATAGATGGGCTTTATGGGCCGCACTATAGCCCTCTGAGTCAGCTTCGATTCGATATATTGTGGGCCCCACGGGTCGACCGACGCCGCCACGAACGTCCATTTGAAGCCCAAGCACACAAGCCCACAATCAAATCCATGGGCCTAAACAGGGGTTTTTGGGCCCGAAAATATGGGTTTTTGGGCCCGAAGATGGACCGCTACAGACGCAGTGTGTAGTGTTGCTATAGCCCTTTGAGTCAGCTTTGATTTGATATATTATGGGCCCCATGAGTCAACCGATGCCGCCACGAACGTCCTTTTGAAGCCCAAGTGCCCAAGCCCACTCTATCAAATCCATGGGCCTAAACATGGGTTTTTGGGCCCAAAGAAAAATCGCTATAGATGGGCTTTATGGGCCGCACTATAGCCCTCTGAGTCAGCTTCGATTCGATATGTTGTGGGCCCTGGGGGTCGACCGACGCCGCCACGAACGTCCATTTGAAGCCCAAGCACGCAAGCCCACAATCAAATCCGTGGGCCTAAACAGGGGTTTTCGGGCCCGAAAACATGGGTTTTTGGGCCCGAAGATGGACCGCTACAGACACAGTGTGTAGCGTTGCTATAGCCCTCTGAGTCAGCTTCGATTTGATATATTATGGGCCCCGTGAGTCAATCGATGCCGCCACGAACGTCCATTTGAAGCCCAAGTGCGCAAGCCCACTCTATCAAATCCATGGGCCTAAACATGGGTTTTTGGCCCCAAAGACAAATCGCTACAGATGGGCTTTATGGGACGCACTATAGCCCTCTGAGTCAGCTTCGATTTGATATATTGTGGGCCCCATGGGTCGACCCATGCCGCCACGAACGTCCATTTGAAGCCCAAGTGCCCAAGCCCACTCTATCAAATCCATGGGCCTAAACATGAGTTTTTGGGCCCAAAGACAAATCGCTATAGATGGGCTTTATGGCCCGCACTATAGCCCTCTGAGTCGGCTTCGATTCGATATATTGTGGGCCCCGCGGGTCGACCGACGCCACGACGAACGTCCATTTGAAGCCCAAGTGCCCAAGCCCACTCTATCAAATCCATGGGCCTAAACATGGGTTTTTGGGCCCAAAGAAAAATCGCTATAGATGGGCTTTATGGCCAGCACTATAGCCCTCTGAGTCAGCTTCGATTCGATATATTGTGGGCCCCGCGGGTCGACCGACGCCGCCACGAACATCCATTTGAAGCCCAAGCGCGTAAGCCCACAATCAATTCCGTGGGCCTAAACAGGGGTTTTTGGGCCCGAAAACATGGGTTTTTGGGCCCGAAGATGGACCGCTACAGACGCAGTTTGTAGCGTCGCTATAGCCCTTTGAGTCAGCTTCGATTTAATATATTATGGGCCCCGTGGGTCGACCGATGCCGCCACGAACGTCCATTTTAAGGCCCATTCCGGAAGCCCACTCTATCAAATCCATGGGCCTAAACATGGGTTTTTGGGCCCAAAGAAAAATCGCTATAGATGGGCTTTATGGGACGCACTATAGCCCTATGAGTCAGCTTCGATTCGATATATTGTGGGCCCCGTGGGTCGACCTATGCCGCCACGAACGTCCATTTGAAGCCCAAGTGCGCAAGCCCACTCTATCAAATCCATGGGCCTAAACATGGGTTTTTGGGCCCAAAGACAAATCGCTATAGATGGGCATTGTAGGCCGCACTATAGCCCTCTGAGTCAGCTTCGATTTGATATATTGTGGGCCCCGAGGGTCGACCCATGCCGCCACGAACGTCCATTTAAAGCCCAAGTGCCCAAGCCCACTCTATCAAATCCATGGGCCTAAACATGGGTTTTTGGACCCAAAGAAAAATCGTTATAGATGGGCTTTATGGCCCGCACTATAGCCCTCTGAGTCTGCTTCGATTCGATATATTATGGGCCCCGTGGGTCGACCGACGCCGCGACGAATGTCCATTTGAAGCCCAAGCACGCAAGCCCACAATCAAATCCGTGGGCCTAAACAGGGGTTTTTGGGCCCGAAAACATGGGTTTTTGGGCCCGAAGATGGACCGCTACAAACATAGTTTATAGCGTCGCTACAGCCCTCTGAGTCAGCTTCGATTTGATATATTATGGGCCCCGTGCGTGTACCGATGCCGCCACGAACGTCCATTTGAAGCCCAAGTGCGCAAGCCCACTCTATCAAATCGATGGGCCTAAACATGGGTTTTTGGCACCAAAGCCAAATCGCTATAGATGGGCTTTATGGGACGCACTATAGCCCTCTGAGTCAGCTTCGAATTGATATATTGTGGGCCTCGTGGGTCGACCCATGTCTCCACGAACGTCCATTTGAAGCCCAAGTGCCCAAGCCCACTCTATCAAATCCATGGGCCTAAACATGGGTTTTTGGGCCCAAAGACAAATCGCTATAGATGGGCTTTATGGCCCGCAGTATAGCCCTCTGAGTCGACTTCGATTCGATATATTATGGGCCCCACGGGTCGACCGACACCACGACGAACGTCCATTTGAAGCCCAAGTGCCCAAGCCCACTCTATCAAATCCATGGGCCTAAACATGGGTTTTTGGGCCCAAAGACAAATCGCTATAGATGGGCTTTATGGGCCAGTCTATAGCCCTCTGAGTCAGCTTCGATTTGATATATTATGGGCCCCATGGGTCGACCCATGCCGCCACGAACGTCCATTTGAAGCCCAAGTGCCCAAGCCCACTCTATCAAATCCATGGGCCTAAACATGGGTTTTTGGGCCCAAAGAAAAATTGCTATAGATGGGCTTTATGGCCCACACTATAGCCCTCTGAGTCTGCTTCGATTTGATATATTGTGGACCCCAACGGGTCGACCAACGCCGCGACGAACGTCCATTTGAAGCCCAAGTGCGCAAGCCCACTCTATCAAATCCATGGGCCTAAACATGGGTTTTTGGGCCCAAAGACAAATCGCTATAGATGGGCTTTATGGGCCACACTATAGCCCTACGAGTCAGCTTCGATTTGATATATTATGGGCCCCGTGGGTCGACCCATGCCGCCACGAACGTCCATTTGAAGCCCAAGTGCCCAAGCCCACTCTATCAAATCCATGGGCCTAAACATGGGTTTTTGGGCCCAAAGAAAAATCGCTATAGATTGGCTTTATGGCCTGCACTATAGCCCTCTGAGTCAGCTTCGATTCGATATATTATGGGCCACGCGGGTCGACCGACGCCGCGACGAACGTCCATTTGAAGCCCAAGCGCGCAAGCCCACAATCAAATCCGTGGGCCTAAACAGGTGTTTTTGGGCCCGAAAACATGGGTTTTTTGGCCGTACTATAGCCCTATGAGTCAACTTCGATTCGATATATTGTGGGCCCCGTGGGTCGACCGATGCCGCCACGAACGTCCATTTGAAGCCCAAGTGCGCAAGCCCACTCTATCAAATCCATGGGCCTAAACATGGGTTTTTGGACCCAAAGACAAATCGCTATAGATGGGCTTTATGGACCGCACTATAGCCCTCTGAGTCAGCTTCGATTTGATATATTGTGGGCCCCGTGGGTCGACCCATGTCGCCACGAATGTCCATTTGAAGCCCAAGTGCCCAAGCCCACTCTATCAAATCCATGGGCCTAAACTTGGGTTTTTGGGCCCAAAGACAAATTGCTATAGATGGGCTTTATGGCCCGTACTATAGCCCTCTGAGTCGACTTCGATTCGATATATTGTGGGCCCCACGGGTCGACCGACGCCGCGACGAACGTCCATTTGAAGCCCAAGTGCCCAAGCCCACTCTATCAAATCCATGGGCTTAAACATGGGTTTTTGGGCCCAAAGATAAATCGCTATAGATGGGCTTTATGGGCCGCTCTATAGCCCTCTGAGTCAGCTTCGATTTGATATATTATGGGCCCCATGGGTCGACCCATGCCGCCACGAACGTCCATTTGAAGCCCAAGTGCCCAAGCCCACTCTATCAAATCCATGGGCCTAAACATGGGTTTTTGGGCCCAAAGAAAAATTGCTATAGATGGGCTTTATGGCCCGCACTATAGCCCTCTGAGTCTGGTTCGATTTGATATATTGTGGACCCCACGGGTCGACCAACGCGGCGACGAACGTCCATTTGAAGCCCAAGTGCGCAAGCCCACTCTATCAAATCCATGGGCCTAAACATGGGTTTTTGGACCCAAAGAAAAATCGCTATAGATGGGCTTTATGGGCCGCACTATAGCCCTACGAGTCAGCTTCGATTTGATATATTATGGGCCCCGTGGGTCGACCCATGCCGCCACGAACGTCCATTTGAAGCCCAAGTGCCCAAGCCCACTCCACCAGATCCATGGGCCTAAACATGGGTTTTTGGGCCCAAAGAAAAATCGCTATAGATGGGCTTTATGGCCTGCACTATAGCCCTCTGAGTCAGCTTCGATTCGATGTATTATGGGCCCCGTGGGTCGACCGATGCCGCCACGAACGTCCATTTGAAGCCCAAGTGCGCAGGCCCCACTCTATCAAATCCATGGACCTAAACATGGGTTTTTGGTCCCAAAGACAAATCGCTATAGATGGGCTTTATGGGCCGCACTACAACCCTCTGAGTCAGCTTCGATTTGATATATTGTGGGCCCCATGGGTCGACCCATGCCGCCACGAACGTCCATTTGAAGCCCAAGTGCCCAAGCCCATTCTATCAAATCCATGGGCCTAAACATGGGTTTTTGGACCCAAAGAAAGATCGTTATAGATGGGCTTTATGGCCCGCACTATAGCCCTTTGAGTCTGCTTCAATTCGATATATTGCGGGCCCGGCGGGTCGACCGACGCCGCCACGAATGTCCATTTGAAGCCCAAGCACGCAAGCCCACAATCAAATCCGTGGGCCTAAACAGGGGTTTTTGGGCCCGAAAACATGGGTTTTTGGGCCCGAAGATGGACCGCTACAGACGTAGTTTGTAGCATCGCTATAGCCCTCTGAGTCAGGTTTGATTTGATATATTATGGGCCCCGTGGGTCAACCGATGCCGCCACGAACGTCCATTTGAAGCCCAAGTGCGCAAGCCCACTCTATCAAATCCATGGGCCTAAACATGGGTTTTTGGCCCCAAAGCCAAATCGCTATAGATGGGCCTTATGGGACGCACTATAGCCCTCTGAGTCAGCTTCGAAATGATATATTGTGGGCCCCGTGGGTCGACCCATGTCGCCACGAACGTCCATTTGAAGCCCAAGTGCCCAAGCCCACTCTATCAAATCCATGGGCCTAAACATGGGTTTTTGGGTCCAAAGACGAATCGCTATAGATGGGCTTTATGGGCCGCACTATAGCCCTCTGAGTCAGCTTCGATTTGATATATTGTGGGCCCCGTGGGTCGACCCATGCCGCCACGAACGTCCATTTGAAGCCCAAGTGCCCAAGCCCACTCTATCAAATCCATGGGCCTAAACATGGGTTTTTGGACCCAAATAAAAATCGCTATAGATGGGCTTTATGGGCCGCACTATAGCCCTCTGAGTCAGCTTCGATTCGATATATTATGGGCCCCGCGGGTCGACCGACGCCGCCACGAACGTCCATTTGAAGCCCAAGCACGCAAGCCCACAATCAAATCCGTGGGCCTAAACAGGGGTTTTTGGGCCCGAAAACATGGGTTTTTGGGCCCGAAGATGGACCGCTACAGACATAGTTTGTAGCGTTGCTATAGCCCTCTGAGTCAGCTTCGATTTGATATATTATGGGCCCCGTGAGTCAACCGATGCCGCCACGAACGTCCATTTGAAGCCCAAGTGCGCAAGCCCACTCTATCAAATCCATGGGCCTAAACATGGGTTTTTGGCCCCAAAGATAAATCGCTATAGATGGGCTTTATGGGACGCACTATAGCCCTCTGAGTCAGCTTCGATTTGATATATTGTGGGCCCCATGGGTCGACCCATTCCGCCACAAACGTCCATTTGAAGCCCAAGTGCCCAAGCCCACTCTATCAAATCCATGGGCCTAAACATGTGTTTTTGGGCCCAAAGACAAATCGCTATAGATGGGCTTTATGGCCCGCACTATAGCCCTCTGAGTCGGCTTCGATTCGATATATTATGGGCCCCGCGGGTCGACCGACGCCGCGACGAACGTCCATTTGAAGCCCAAGTGCCCAAGCCCACTCTATCAAATCCATGGGCCTAAACATGGGTTTTTGGCCCCAAAGCCAAATCGCTATAGATGGGCTTAATGGGATGCACTATAGCCCTCTGAGTCAGCTTCGAATTGATATATTGTGGGCCCCGTGGGTCGACCCATGTCGCCACGAACGTCCATTTGAAGCCCAAGTGCCCAAGCCCACTCTATCAAATCCATGGGCCTAAACATGGGTTTTTGGGCCCAAAGACGAATCGCTATAGATGGGCTTTATGGGCCGCACTATAGCCCTCTGAGTCAGCTTCGATTTGATATATTGTGGGCCCCGTGGGTCGACCCATGCCGCCACGAACGTCCATTTGAAGCCCAAGTGCCCAAGCCCACTCTATCAAATCCATGGGCCTAAACATGGGTTTTTGGACCCAAATAAAAATCGCTATAGATGGGCTTTATGGGCCGCACTATAGCCCTCTGAGTCAGCTTCGATTCGATATATTATAGGCCCCGCGGGTCGACCGACGCCGCCACGAACGTCCAATTGAAGCCCAAGCGCGCAAGCCCACAATCAAATCCGTGGGCCTAAACAGGTGTTTTTGGGCCCGAAAACATGGGTTTTTGGGCCCGAAGATGGACCGCTACAGACGCAGTTTGTAGGGTCGCTATAGCCCTCTGAGTCAGCTTCGATTTGATATATTATGTGCCCCGTGGGTCGACCGATGCCGCCACGAACGTCCATTTGAAGGCCCATTTCGCAAGCCCACTCTATCAAATCCATGGGCCTAAACATGGGTTTTTGGGCCCCAAGAAAAATCGCTATAGATGGGCTTTATGGGCCGCACTATAGCCCTATGAGTCAACTTCGATTCGATATATTGTGGGCCCCGTGGGTCGACCGATGCCGCCACGAACGTCCATTTGAAGCCCAAGTGCGCAAGCCCACTCTATCAAATCCATGGGCCTAAACATGGGTTTTTGGGCCCAAAGAAAAATCGCTATAGATGGGCTTTATGGGCCACACTATAGCCCTATAAGTCAGCTTCGATTCGATATATTGTGGGCCCCGTGGGTCGACCGATGCCGCCACGAACGTCGATTTGAAGCCCAAGTGCGCAAGCCCACTCTATCAAATCCATGGGCCTAAACATGGGTTTTTGGTCCCAAAGACAAATCGCTATAGATGGGCTTTATGGGCCGCACTATAGCCCTCTGAGTCAGCTTCGATTTGATATATTGTGGGCCCCGTGGGTCTACCCATGCCGCCACGAACGTCCATTTGAAGCCCAAGTGCCCAAGCCCACTCTATCAAATCCATGGGCCTAAACATGGGTTTTTGGACCCAAAGAAAAATCGTTATAGATGGGCTTTATGGCCCGCACTATAGCCCTCTGAGTCTGCTTCGATTCGATATATTGTGGGCACCACGGGTCGACCGACGTCGCCACGAATGTCCATTTGAAGCCCAAGCACGCAAGCCCACAATCAAATCCGTGGGCCTAAACAGGGGTTTTTGGGCCCGAAAACATGGGTTTTTGGGCCCGAAGATGGACCGCTACAGACGTAGTTTGTAGCATCGCTATAGCCCTCTGAGTCAGCTTCGATTTGATATATTATGGGCCCCGTGGGTCAACCGATGCCGCCACGAACGTCCATTTGAAGCCCAAGTGCGCGAGCCCACTCGATCAAATCCATGGACCTAAACATGGGTTTTTGGCCCCAAAGCCAAATCGCTATAGATGGGCTTTATGGGACACACTATAGCCCTCTGAGTCAGCTTCGAATTGATATATTATGGGCCCCGTGGGTCGACCCATGTCGCCACGAACGTCCATTTGAAGCCCAAGTGCCTAAGCCCACTCTATCAAATCCATGGGCCTAAACATGGGTTTTTGGGCCCAAAGACAAATCGCTATAGATGGGCCTTATGGCCCGCACTATAGCCCTCTGAGTCGACTTCGATTCGATATATTGTGGGCCCCACGGGTCGACCGACGCCGCGACGAACGTCCATTTGAAGCCCAAGTGCCCAAGCCCACTCTATCAAATCCATGGGCCTAAACATGGGTTTTTGGGCCCAAAGACAAATCGCTATAGATGGGCTTTATGGGCCGCACTATAGCCCTACGAGTCAGCTTCGATTTGATATATTATGGGCCCCGTGGGTCGACCCATGCCGCGACGAACGTCCATTTGAAGCCCAAGTGCCCAAGCCCACTCTATCAAATCCATGGGCCTAAACATGGGTTTTTGGGCCCAAAGAAAAATCGCTATAGATGGGCTTTATGGCCTGCACTATAGCCCTCTGAGTCAGCTTCGATTCGATATATTATGGGCCCCGCGGGTCGACCGACGCCGCCACAAACGTCCATTTGAAGCCCAAGCGCGGAATCCCACAATCAAATCCGTGGGCCTAAACAGGTGTTTTTGGTCCCGAAAACATGGGTTTTTGGGCCCGAAGATGGACCGCTACAGACACAGTTTGTAGCGTCGCTGTAGCCCTCTGAGTCAGCTTCGATTTGATATATTATGGGCCCCGTGGGTCGACCGATGCCGCCACGAACGTCCATTTGAAGGCCCATTGCGCAAGCCCACTCTATCAAATCCATGGGCCTAAACATGGGTTTTTGGGCCCCAAGAAAAATCGCTATAGATGGGCTTTATGGGCCGCACTATAGCCCTATGAGTCAACTTCGATTCGATATATTATGGGCCCCGTGGGTCGACCGATGCCGCCACAAACGTCCATTTGAAGCCCAAGTGCGCAAGCCCACTCTATCAAATCCATGGGCCTATACATGGGTTTTTGGGCCCAAAGACAAATCGCTATAGATGCGCTTTATGGGCCGCACTATAGCCCTCTGAGTTAACTTCGATTTGATATATTGTGGGCCCCGTGGGTCGACCCATGCCGCCACGAACGTCCATTTGAAGCCCAAGTGCCCAAGCCCACTCTATCAAATCCATAGGCCTAAACATGGGTTTTTGGACGCAAAGAAAAATCGCTATAGATGGGCTTTATGGGCCACACTATAGCCCTCTGAGTCAGCTTCGATTCGATATATTGTGGGCCCCGCGGGTCGGCCGACGCCGCCACGAACGTCCATTTGAAGCCCAAGCACGCAAGCCCACAATCAAATCCGTGGGCCTAAACAGGGGTTTTTGGGCCCGAAAACCTGGGTTTTTGGGCCCGAAGATGGACCGCTACAGACGTAGTGTGTAGCGTCGCTATAGCCCTCTGAGTCAGCTTCGATTTGATATATTATGGGCCCCGTGGGTTGACCGATGCCGCCACGAACGTCCATTTGAAGCCCCAGTGCGCAAGCCCACTCTATCAAATCCATGGGCCTAAACATGGGTTTTTAGGCCCAAAGAAAAATTGCTATAGATGGGCTTTATGGGCCACACTATAGCCCTATGAGTCAGCTTCGATTCGATATATTGTGGGCCCCGTGGGTCGACCGATGCAGCCACAAACGTCCATTTGAAGCCCAAGTGCGCAAGCCCACTCTATCAAATCCATGGGCCTAAACATGGGTTTTTGGTCCCGAAGACAAATCGCTATAGATGGGCTTTATGGGCCGCACTATAGCCCTCTGAGTCAGCTTCGATTTGATATGTTGTGGGCCCCGTAGGTCGACCCATGCCGCCACGAACGTCCATTTGAAGCCCAAGTGCCCAAGCCCACTCTATCAAATCCATGGGCCTAAACATGGGTTTTTGGACCCAAAGAAAAATCGTTATAGATGGGCTTTATGGCCCGCACTATAGCCCTCTGAGTCTGCTTCGATTCGATATATTATGGGCCCCACGGGTCGACCGACGCCGCCAACGAACGTCCATTTGAAGCCCAAGCACGCAAGCCCACAATCAAATCCGTGGGCCTAAACAGGGGTTTTTTGGGCCCGAAAACATGGGTTTTTGGGCCCGAAGATGGACCGCTACAGACGTAGTTTGTAGCATCGTTATAGCCCTCTGAGTCAGCTTCGATTTGATATATTATGGGCCCCGTGGGTCAACCGATGCCGCCACGAACGTCCATTTGAAGCCCAAGTGCGCGAGCCCACTCTATCAAATCCATGGGCCTAAACATGGGTTTTTGGCCCCAAAGCCAAATCGCTATAGATGGGCTTTATGGGACGCACTATAGCCCTCTGAGTCAGCTTCGAATTGATATATTATGGGCCCCGTGGGTCGACCCATGTCGCCACGAACGTCCATTTGAAGCCCAAGTGCCTAAGCCCACTCTATCAAATCCATGGGCCTAAACATGGGTTTTTGGGACCAAAGACAAATCGCTATAGATGGGCTTTATGGCCCGCACTATAGCCCTCTGAGTCGACTTCGATTCGATATATTATGGGCCCCACGGGTCGACCGACGCCGCGATGAACGTCCATTTGAAGCCCAAGTGCCCAAGCCCACTCTATCAAATTCATGGGCCTAAACATGGGTTTTTGGGCCCAAAGACAAATCGCCATAGATGGGCTTTATGGCCCGCACTATATCCCTACAAGTCAGCTTCGATTTGGTATATTATGGACCCCGTGGGTCGACCCATGCCGCCACGAACGTCCATTTGAAGCCCAAGTGCCCAAGCCCACTCTATCAAATCCATGGGCCTAAACATGGGTTTTTGGGCCCAAAGAAAAATCGCTATAGATGGGCTTTATGGCCTGCACTATAGCCCTCTGAGTCAGCTTCGATTCGATATATTATGGGCCCCGCGGGTCGACCGACGCCGCCACGAACGTCCATTTGAAGCCCAAGCGCGCAAGCCCACAATCAAATCCGTGGGCCTAAACAGGTGTTTTTGGGCCCGAAAACATGGGTTTTTGGGCCCGAAGATGGACCGCTACAGATGCAGTTTGTAGGGTCGCTATAGCCCTCTGAGTCAGCTTCGATTTGATATATTATGGGCCCCGTGGGTCGACCGATGCCGCCACGAACGTCCATTTGAAGGCCCATTGCGCAAGCCCACTCTATCAAATCCATGGGCCTAAACATGGGTTTTTGGGCCCCAAGAAAAATCGCTATAGATGGGCTTTATGGGCCGTACTATAGCCCTATGAGTCAACTTCGATTCGATATATTGTGGGCCCCGTGGGTCGACAGATGCCGCCACGAACGTCCATTTGAAGCCCAAGTGCGCAAGCCCACTCTATCAAATCCATGGGCCTAAACACGGGTTTTTGGACCCAAAGAAAAATTGTTATAGATGGGCTTTATGGCCCGTACTATAGCCCTCTGAGTCTGCTTCGATTCGATATATTGTGGTCCCCGCGGGTCGACCGACGCCGCCGCGAACGTCCATTTGAAGCCCAAGCACGCAAGCCCACATTCAAATCCGTGGGCCTAAACAGGGGTTTTTGGGCCCGAAAACATGGGTTTTTGGGCCCGGAGATGGACCGCTACAGACGTAGTTTCTAGCATCGCTATAGCCCTCTGAGTCAGCTTCGATTTGATATATTATGGGCCCCGTGGGTCGACCCATGCCGCCACGAACGTCCATTTGAAGCCCAAGTGCCCAAGCCCACTCTATCAAATCCATGGGCCTAAACATGGGTTTTTGGGCCCAATGAAAAATCGCTATAGATGGGCTTTAAGGCCTGCACTATAGCCCTCTGAGTCAGCTTCGATTCGATATATTATGGGCCCCGCGGGTCGACCGGCGCCGCCACGAACGTCCATTTGAAGCCCAAGCGCGCAGGCCCACAATCAAATCCGTGGGCCTAAACAGGTGTTTTTGGGCCCGAATCATGGGTTTTTGGGCCCGAAGATGGACCGCTACAGACGCAGTTTGTAGGGTCGCTATAGCCCTCTGAGTCAGCTTCGATTTGATATATTATGGGCCCCGTGGGTCGACCGATGCCGCCACGAACGTCCATTTGAAGGCCCATTGCGCAAGCCCACTCTATCAAATCCATGGGCCTAAACATGGGTTTTTGGGCCCCAAGAAAAATCGCTATAGATGGGCTTTATGGGCCGCACTATAGCCCTATGAGTCAACTTCGATTCGATATATTGTGGGCCCCGTGGGTTGACAGATGCCGCCACGAACGTCCATTTGAAGCCTAAGTGCGCAAGCCCACTCTATCAAATCCATGGGCCTAAACACGGGTTTTTGGACCCAAAGAAAAATCGTTATAGATGGGCTTTATGGCCCGCACTATAGCCCTCTGAGTCAGCTTCGATTTGATATATTGTGGGTCCCGTGGGTCGGCCCATGCCGCCACGAACGTCCATTTGAAGCCCAAGTGCCCAAGCCCACTCTATCAAATCCATGGGCCTAAACACGGGTTTTTGGACCCAAAGAAAAATCGTTATAGATGGGCTTTATGGCCCGCACTATAGCCCTCTGAGTCTGCTTCGATTCGATATATTGTGGGCCCCCGCGGGTCGACCGACGCCGTCGCGAACGTCCATTTGAAGCCCAAGCGCGCAAGCCCATAATCAAATCCGTGGGCCTAAACAGGGGTTTTTGGGCCCGAAAACATGGGTTTTTGGGCCCGAAGATGGACCGCTACAGACGTAGTTTGTAGCATCGCTATAGCCCTCTGAGTCAGCTTCGATTTGATATATTATGGGCCCCGTGGGTCAACCGATGCCGCCACGAACGTCCATTTGAAGCCCAAGTGCGCAAGCCCACTCTATCAAATCCATGGGCCTAAACATGGGTTTTTGGGCCCAAAGAAAAATCGCTATAGATGGGCTTTATGGGACGCACCATATCCCTCTGAGTCAGCTTCGAATTGATATATTATGGGCCCCGTGGGTCGACCCATGTCGCCACGAACGTCCATTTGAAGCCTAAGTGCCCAAGCCCACTCTATCAAATCCATGGGCCTAAACATGGGTTTTTGGGCTCAAAGACAAATCGCTATAGATGGGCTTTATGGCCCACACTATAGCCCTCTGAGTCGACTTCGATTCGATATATTGTGGGCCCCATGGGTCGACCGACGCCGCGACGAACGTCCATTTGAAGCCCAAGTGCCCAAGCCCACTCTATCAAATCCATGGGCTTAAACATGGGTTTTTGGGCCCAAAGATAAATCGCTATAGATGGGCTTTATGGGCCGCTCTATAGCCCTCTGAGTCAGCTTCGATTTGATATATTATGGGCCCCATGGGTCGACCCATGCCGCCACGAACGTCCATTTGAAGCCCAAGTGCCCAAGCCCACTCTATCAAATCCATGGGCCTAAACATGGGTTTTTGGGCCCAAAGACAAATCGCTATAGATGGGCTTTATGGCCCGCACTATAGCCCTCTGAGTCTGCTTCGATTTGATATATTATGGACCCCACGGGTCGACCAACGCCGCGACGAACGTCCATTTGAAGCCCAAGTGCGCAAGCCCACTCTATCAAATCCATGGGCCTAAACATGGGTTTTTGGGCCCAAAGACAAATCGCTATAGATGGGCTTTATGGCCCGCACTATAGCCCTACGAGTCAGCTTCGATTTGATATATTATGGGCCCCGTGGGTCGACCCATGCCGCCACGAACGTCCATTTGAAGCCCAAGTGCCCAAGGCCACTCTATCAAATCCATGGGCCTAAACATGGGTTTTTGGGCCCAAAGAAAAATCGCTATAGATTGGCTTTATGGCCTGCACTATAGCCCTCTGAGTCAGCTTCGATTCGATATATTATGGGCCCCGCGGGTCGACCGACGCCGCCACGAACGTCCATTTGAAGCCCAAGCGCGCAAGCCCACAATCAAATCCGTGGGCCTAAACAGGTGTTTTTGGGCCCGAAAACATGGGTTTTTGGCCCCAAGATGGACCGCTACAGACGCAGTTTGTAGGGTCGCTATAGCCCTCTGAGTCAGCTTCAATTTGATATATTATGGGCCCCGTGGGTCGACCGATGCCGCCACAAACGTCCATTTGAAGGCCCATTGCGCAAGCCCACTCTATCAAATCCATGGGCCTAAACATGGGTTTTTGGGCCCCAAGAAAAATCGCTATAGATGGGCTTTATGGGCCGCACTATAGCCCTATGAGTCAACTTCGATTCGATATATTGTGGGCCCCATGGGTCGACCGATGCCGCCACGAACGTCCATTTGAAGCCCAAGTGCGCAAGCCCACTCTATCAAATCCATGGGCCTAAACATGGGTTTTTGGGCCCAAAGACAAATCGCTATAGATGGGCTTTATGGGCCGTACTATAGCCCTCTGAGTCAGCTTTGATTTGATATATTGTGGGCCCCGTGGGTCGACCCATGCCGCCACGAACGTCCATTTGAAGCCCAAGTGCCCAAGCCCACTCTATCAAATCCATGGGCCTAAACATGGGTTTTTGGACCCAAAGAAAAATCGCTATAGATGGGCTTTATGGGCCACACTATAGCCCTCTGAGTCAGCTTCGATTCGATATATTGTGGGCCCCGCGGGTCGACCGATGCCGCCACGAACGTCCATTTGAAGCCCAAGCACGCAAGCCCACAATCAAATCTGTGGGCCTAAACAGGGGTTTTTGGGCCCGAAAACATGGGTTTTTGGGCCCGAAGATGGACCGCTACAGATGTAGTGTGTAGCGTCGCTATAGCCCTCTGTGTCAGCTTCGATTTGATATATTATAGGCCCCGTGGGTCGACCGATGCCGCCACGAACGTCCATTTGAAGGCCCATTGCGCAAGCCCACTCTATCAAATCCTTGGGCCTAAACATGGGTTTTTGGGCCCCAAGAAAAATCGCTATAGATGGGCTTTATGGGCCGTACTATAGCCCTATGAGTCAACTTCGATTCGATATATTGTGGGCCCCGTGGGTCGACCGATGCCGCCACGAACGTCCATTTGAAGCCCAAGTGCGCAAGCCCACTCTATCAAATCCATGGGCCTAAACATGGGTTTTTGGCCCCGAAGACAAATCGCTATAGATGGGCTTTGTGGGCCGCACTATAGCCCTCTGAGTCAGCTTCGATTTGATATATTGTGGGCCCCGTGGGTCGGCCCATGCCGCCACGAACGTCCATTTGAAGCCCAAGTGCCCAAGCCCACTCTATCAAATCCATGGGCCTAAACATGGGTGTTTGGACCCAAAGAAAAATCGTTATAGACGGGCTTTATGGCCCGCACTATAGCCCTCTGAGTCTGCTTCGATTCGATATATTGTGGGCCCCGCGGGTTGACCGACGCCGCCGCGAACGTCCATTTGAAGCCCAAGCACGCAAGCCCACAATCAAATCCGTGGGCCTAAACAGGGGTTTTTGGGCCCGAAAACATGGGTTTTTGGGCCCGGAGATGGAACGCTACAGATGTAGTTTGTAGCATCGCTATAGCCCTCTGAGTCAGCTTCGATTTGATATATTATGGGCCCCGTGGGTCAACCGATGCCGCCACGAACGTCCATTTGAAGCCCAAGTGCGCAAGCCCACTCTATCAAATCCATGTGCCTAAACATGGGTTTTTGGCCCCAAAGCCAAATCGCTATAGATGGGCTTTATGGGACGCACTATAGCCCTCTGAGTCAGCTTCGAATTGATATATTATGGGCCCCGTGGGTCGACCCATGTCGCCACGAACGTCCATTTGAAGCCTAAGTGCCCAAGCCCACTCTATCAAATCCATGGGCCTAAACATGGGTTTTTGGGCCCAAAGACAAATCGCTATAGATGGGCTTTATGGCCCGTACTATAGCCCTCTGAGTCGACTTCGATTCGATATATTGTGGGCCCCATGGGTCGACCGACACCGCGACGAACGTCCATTTGAAGCCCAAGTGCCCAAGCCCACTCTATCAAATCCATGGGCCTAAACATGGGTTTTTGGGCCCAAAGACAAATCGCTATAGATGGGCTTTATGGGCCGCTCTATAGCCCTCTGAGTCAGCTTCGATTTGATATATTATGGGCCCCATGGGTCGACCCATGCCGCCACGAACGTCCATTTGAAGCCCAAGTGCCCAAGCCCACTCTATCAAATCCATGGGCCTAAACATGGGTTTTTGGGCCCAAAGAAAAATCGCTATAGATGGGCTTTATGGACCGTACTATAGCCCTCTGAGTCTGCTTCGATTTGATATATTGTGGACCCCACGGGTCGACCAACGCCGCGACGAACGTCCATTTGAAGGCCAAGTGCGCAAGCCCACTCTATCAAATCCATGGGCCTAAACATGGGTTTTTGGGCCCAAAGACAAATCGCTATAGATGGGCTTTATGGGCCGCACTATATCCCTACAAGTCAGCTTCGATTTGATATATTATGGGCCCCATGGGTCGACCCATGCCGCCACGAACGTCCATTTGAAGCCCAAGTGCCCAAGCCCACTCTATCAAATCCATGGGCCTAAACATGGGTTTTTGGGCCCAATGAAAAATCGCTATAGATGGGCTTTATGGCCTGCACTATAGCCCTCTGAGTCAGCTTCGATTCGATATATTATGGGCCCCGCGGGTCGACCGGCGCCGCCACGAACGTCCATTTGAAGCCCAAGCGCGCAAGCCCACAATCAAATCCGTGGGCCTAAACAGGTGTTTTTGGGCCCGAAAACATGGGTTTTTGGGCCCGAAGACGGACCGCTACAGACGCAGTTTATAGGGTCGCTATAGCCCTCTGAGTCAGCTTCGATTTGATATATTATGGGCCCCGTGGGTCGACCGATGCCGCCACGAACGTCCATTTGAAGGCCCATTGCGCAAGCCCACTCTATCAAATCCATGGGCCTAAACATGGGTTTTTGGGCCCCAAGAAAAATCGCTATAGATGGGCTTTATGGGCCGTACTATAGCCCTATGAGTCAACTTCGATTCGCTATATTGTGGGCCCCGTGGGTCGACCGATGCCGCCACGAACGTCCATTTGAAGCCCAAGTGCGCAAGCCCACTCTATCAAATCCATGGGCCTAAACATGCGTTTTTGGGCCCAAAGACAAATCGCTATAGTTGGGCTTTATGGGCCGCACTATAGCCCTCTGAGTCAGCTTTGATTTGATATATTGTGGGCCCCGTGGGTCGACCCATGCCGCCACGAACGTCCATTTGAAGCCCAAGTGCCCAAGCCCACTCTATCAAATCCATGGGCCTAAACATGGGTTTTTGGACCCAAAGAAAAATCGCTATAGATGGGCTTTATGGGCCGCACTATAGCCCTCTGAGTCAGCTTCGATTCGATATATTGTGGGCCCCACGGGTCGACCGACGCCGCCACGAACGTCCATTTGAAGCCCAAGCACGCAAGCCCACAATCAAATCCGTGGGCCTAAACAGGGGTTTTTGGGCCCGAAAACATGGGTTTTTGGGCCCGAAGATGGACCGCTACAGACGTAGTGTGTAGCGTCGCTATAGCCCTCTGAGTCAGCTTCGATTTGATATATTATGGGCCCCGTGGGTTGACCGATGCCGCCACGAACGTGCATTTGAAGCCCCAGTGCGCAAGCCCACTCTATCAAATCCTTGGGCCTAAACATGGGTTTTTGGGCCCAAAGAAAAATCGCTATAAATGGGCTTTATGGGCCACACTATAGCCCTATGAGTCAGCTTCGATTCGATATATTGTGGGCCCCGTGGGTCGACCGATGCCGCCACGAACGTCCATTTGAAGCCCAAGTGCGCAAGCCCACTCTATCAAATCCATGGGCCTAAACATGGGTTTTTGCTCCCAAAGACAAATAGCTATAGATGGGCTCTATGGGCCGCACTATAGCCCTCTGAGTCAGCTTCGATTTGATATATTGTGGGCCCCGTGGGTCGACCCATGCCGCCACGAACGTCCATTTGAAGCCCAAGTGCCCAAGCCCACTCTATCAAATCCATGGGCCTAAACATGGGTTTTTGGACCCAAAGAAAAATCGTTATAGATGGGCTTTATGGCCCACACTATAGCCCTCTGAGTCTGCTTCGATTCGATATATTGTGGGCCCCACGGGTCGACCGACGCCGCCACGAACGTCCATTTGAAGCCCAAGCACGCAAGCCCAGAATCAAATCCGTGGGCCTAAACAGGGGTTTTTGGGCCCGAAAACATGGGTTTTTGGGCCCGAAGATGGACCGCTACAGACGTAGTTTGTAGCATCGCTATAGCCCTCTGAGTCAGCTTCGATTTGATATACTATGGGCCCCATGGGTCAACCGATGCCGCCACGAACGTCCATTTGAAGCCCAAGTGCGCAAGCCCACTCTATCAAATCCATGGGCCTAAACATGGGTTTTTGGCCCCAAAGCCAAATAGCTATAGATGGGCTTTATGGGACGCACTATAGCCCTCTGAGTCAGCTTCGAATTGATATATTATGGGCCCCGTGGGTCGACCCATGTCGCCACGAACGTCCATTTGAAGCCCAAGTGCCCAAGCCCACTCTATCAAATCCATGGGCCTAAACATGGGTTTTTGGGCCCAAAGACAAATCGCTATAGATGGGCTTAATGGCCCGCACTATAGCCCTCTGAGTCGACTTCGATTCGATATATTGTGGGCCCCACGGGTCGACCGACACCACGACGAACGTCCATTTGAAGCCCAAGTGCCCAAGCCCACTCTATCAAATCCATGGGCCTAAACATGAGTTTTTTGGGCCCAAAGACAAATCGCCATAGATGGGCTTTATAGGTCGCTCTATAGCCCTCTGAGTCAGCTTCGATTTGATATATTATGGGCCCCATGGGTCGACCCATGCCGCCACGAACGTCCATTTGAAGCCCAAGTGCCCAAGCCCACTCTATCAAATCCATGGGCCTAAACATGGGTTTTTGGGCCCAAAGAAAAATCGTTATAGATGGGCTTTATGGCCCGCACTATAGCCCTCTGAGTCTGCTTCGATTTGATATATTGTGGACCCCACGGGTCGACCAACGCCGCGACGAACGTCCATTTGAAGCCCAAGTGCGCAAGCCCACTCTATCAAATCCATGGGCCTAAACATGGGTTTTTGGGCCCAAAGACAAATCGCTATAGATGGGCTTTATGGGCCGCACTATAGCCCTACGAGTCAGCTTCGATTTGATATATTATGGGCCCCGTGGCTCGACCCATGCCGCCACGAACGTCCATTTGAAGCCCAAGTGCGCAAGCCCACTCTATCAAATCCATGGGCCTAAACATGGGTTTTTGGTCCCAAAGACAAATCGCTATAGATGGGCTTTATGGGCCGCACTATAGCCCTACGAGTCAGCTTCGAATTGATATATTATGGGCCCCGTGGGTCGACCCACGTCGCCACGAACGTCCATTTGAAGCCCAAGTGCCTAAGCCCACTCTATCAAATCCATGGGCCTAAACATGGGTTTTTGGGCCCAAAGACAAATCGCTATAGATGGGCTTTATGGCCCGCAGTATAGCCCTCTGAGTCGACTTCGATTTAGCTTCGATTTGATATATTATGGGCCCCATGGCTCGACCCATGCCGCCACGAACGTCCATTTGAAGCCCAAGTGCCCAAGCCCACTCTATCAAATCCATGGGCCTAAACATGGGTTTTTGGGCCCAAAGAAAAATCGCTATAGATGGGCTTTATGGCCCGCACTATAGCCCTCTGAGTCTGCTTCGATTTGATATATTGTGGACCCCACGGGTCGACCAACGCCGCGACGAACGTCCATTTGAAGCCCAAGTGCGCAAGCCCACTCTATCAAATCCATGGGCCTAAACATGGGTTTTTGGGCCCAAAGACAAATCGCTATAGATGGGCTTTATGGGCCGCACTATAGCCCTACGAGTCAGCTTCAATTTGATATATTATGGGCCCCGTGGGTCGACCCATGCCGCGACGAACGTCCATTTGAAGCCCAAGTGCCCAAGCCCACTCTATCAAATCCATGGGCCTAAACATGGGTTTTTGGGCCCAAAGAAAAATCGCTATAGATGGGCTTTATGGCCTGAACTATAGCCCTCTGAGTCAGCTTCGATTCGATATATTATGGGCCCCGCGGGTCGACCGACGCCGCCACAAACGTCCATTTGAAGCCCAAGCGCGCAAGCCCACAATCAAATCCGTGGGCCTAAACAGGTGTTTTTGGTCCCGAAAACATGGGTTTTTGGGCCCGAAGATGGACCGCAACAGACACAGTTTGTATCGTCGCTATAGCCCTCTGAGTCAGCTTCGATTTGATATATTATGGGCCCCGTGGGTCGACCGATGCCGCCACGAACGTCCATTTGAAGGCCCATTGCGCAAGCCCACTCTATCAAATCCATGGGCCTAAACATGGGTTTTTGGGCCCCAAGAAAAATCGCTATAGATGGGCTTTATGGGCCGCACTATAGCCCTATGAGTCAACTTCGATTCGATATATTATGGGCCCCGTGGGTCGACCGATGCCGCCACGAACGTCCATTTGAGGCCCAAGTGCGCAAGCCCACCCTATCAAATCCATGGGCCTATACATGGGTTTTTGGGCCCAAAGACAAATCGCTATAGATGGGCTTTATGGGCCGCACTATAGCCCTCTGAGTCAGCTTCGATTTGATATATTGTGGGCCCCGTGGGTCGACCCATGCCGCCACGAACGTCCATTTGAAGCCCAAGTGCCCAAGCCCACTCAATCAAATCCATGGGCCTAAACATGGGTTTTTGGACCCAAAGAAAAATCGTTATAGATGGGCTTTATGGCCCGCACTATAGCCCTCTGAGTCTGCTTCGATTCGATATATTGTGGGCCCCACGGGTCGACCGACGCCGCCACGAACGTCCATTTGAAGCCCAAGCACGCAAGCCCAGAATCAAATCCGTGGGCCTAAACAGGGGTTTTTGGGCGCGAAAACATGGGTTTTTGGGCCCGAAGATGGACCGCTACAGACGTAGTTTATAGCATCGCTATAGCCCTCTGAGTCAGCTTCGATTTGATATATTATGGGCCCCGTGGGTCAACCGATGCCGCCACGAACGTCCATTTGAAGCCCAAGTGCGCAAGCCCACTCTATCAAATCCATGGGCCTAAACATGGGTTTTTGGCCCCAAAGCCAAATAGCTATAGATGGGCTTTATGGGACGCACTATAGCCCTCTGAGTCAGCTTCGAATTGATATATTATGGGCCCCGTGGGTTGACCCATGTCGCCACGAACGTCCATTTGAAGCCCAAGTGCCCAAGCCCACTCTATCAAATCCATGGGCCTAAACATGGGTTTTTGGGCCCAAAGACAAATCGCTATAGATGGGCTTTATGGCCCGCACTATAGCCCTCTGAGTCGACTTCGATTCGATATATTGTGGGGCCCCACGGGTCGACCGACACCGCGACGAACGTCCATTTGAAGCCCAAGTGCCCAAGCCCACTCTATCAAATCCATGGGCCTAAACATGGGTTTTTGGGCCCAAAGACAAATCGCCATAGATGGGCTTTATGGGTCGCTCTATAGCCCTCTGAGTCAGCTTCGATTTGATATATTATGGGCCCCATGGGTCGACCCATGCCGCCACGAACGTCAATTTGAAGCCCAAGTGCCCAAGCCCACTCTATCAAATCCATGGGCCTAAACATGGGTTTTTGGGCCCAAAGAAAAATAGTTATAGATGGGCTTTATGGCCCGCACTATAGCCCTCTGAGTCTGCTTCGATTTGATATATTGTGGACCCCACGGGTCGACCAACGCCGCGACGAACGTCCATTTGAAGCCCAAGTGCGCAAGCCCACTCTATCAAATCCATGGGCCTAAACATGGGTTTTTGGTCCCAAAGACAAATCGCTATAGATGGGCTTTATGGGCCGCACTATAGCCCTACGAGTCAGCTTCGATTTGATATATTATGGGCCCCGTGGCTCGACCCATGCCGCCACGAACGTCCATTTGAAGCCCAAGTGCGCAAGCCCACTCTATCAAATCCATGGGCCTAAACATGGGTTTTTGGTCCCAAAGACAAATCGCTATAGATGGGCTTTATGGGCCGCACTATAGCCCTACGAGTCAGCTTCGAATTGATATATTATGGGCCCCGTGGGTCGACCCATGTCGCCACGAACGTCCATTTGAAGCCCAAGTGCCTAAGCCCACTCTATCAAATCCATGGGCCTAAACATGGGTTTTTGGGCCCAAAGGCAAATCGCTATAGATGGGCTTTATGGCCCGCACTATAGCCCTCTGAGTCGACTTCGATTTAGCTTCGATTTGATATATTATGGGCCCCATGGGTCGACCCATGCCGCCACGAACGTCCATTTGAAGCCCAAGTGCGCAAGCCCACTCTATCAAATCCATGGGCCTAAACATGGGTTTTTGGGCCCAAAGAAAAATCGCTATAGATGGGCTTTATGGCCCGCACTATAGCCCTCTGAGTCTGCTTCGATTTGATATATTGTGGACCCCACGGGTCGACCAACGCCGCGACGAACGTCCATTTGAAGCCCAAGTGCGCAAGCCCACTCTATCAAATCCATGGGCCTAAACATGGGTTTTTGGGCCCAAAGACAAATCGCTATAGATGGGCTTTATGGGCCGCACTATAGCCCTACGAGTCAGCTTCGATTTGATAAATTATGGGCCCCGTGGGTCGACCCATGCCGCGACGAACGTCCATTTGAAGCCCAAGTGCCCAAGCCCTCTCTATCAAATCCTTGGGCCTAAACATGGGTTTTTGGGCCCAAAGAAAAATCGCTATAGATGGGCTTTATGGCCTGCACTATAGCCCTCTGAGTCAGCTTCGATTCGATATATTATGGGCCCCGCGGGTCGACCGACGCCGCCACAAACGTCCATTTGAAGCCCAAGCGCGCAAGCCCACAATCAAATCCGTGGGCCTAAACAGGTGTTTTTGGTCCCGAAAACATGGGTTTTTGGGCCCGAAGATGGACCGCTACAGACACAATTTGTAGCGTCGCTATAGCCCTCTGAGTCAGCTTCGATTTGATATATTATGGGCCCCGTGGGTCGACCGATGCCGCCACGAACGTCCATTTGAACGCCCATTGCGCAAGCCCACTCTATCAAATCCATGGGCCTAAACATGGGTTTTTGGGCCCCAAGAAAAATCGCTATAGATGGGTTTTATGGGCCGCACTATAGCCCTATGAGTCATCTTCGATTTGATATATTGTGGGCCCCGTGGGTCGACCCATGTCGCCACGAACGTCCATTTGAAGCCCAAGTGCCCAAGCCCACTCTATCAAATCCATGGGCCTAAACATGGGTTTTTGGACCCAAAGAAAAATCGCTATAGATGGGCTTTATGGGCCGCACTATAGCCCTCTGAGTCAGCTTCGATTCGATATATGGTGGGCCCCGCGGGTCGACCGACGCCGCCACGAACGTCCATTTGAAGCCCAAGCACGCAAGCCCAGAATCAAATCCGTGGGCCTAAACAGGGGTTTTTGGGCCCGAAAACATGGGTTTTTGGGCCCGAAGATGGACCGCTACAGACGTAGTGTGTAGCGTCGCTATAGCCCTCTGAGTCAGCTTCGATTTGATATATTATGGGCCCCGTGGGTTGACCGATGCCACCACGAACGTCCATTTGAAGCCCCAGTGCGCAAGCCCACTCTATCAAATCCATGGGCCTAAACATGGGTTTTTGGGCCCAAAGAAAAATTGCTATAGATGGGCTTTATGGGCCACACTATAGCCCTATGAGTCAGCTTCGATTCGATATATTGTGGGCCCCGTGGGTCGACCGATGCCCGCCACGAACGTCCATTTGAAGCCCAAGTGCGCAATCCCACTCTATCAAATCCATGGGCCTAAACATGGGTTTTTGGTCCCAAAGACAAATCGCTATAGATGGGCTTTATGGGCCGCACTATAGCCCTACGAGTCAGCTTCGAATTGATATATTATGGGCCCCGTGGGTCGACCCATGTCGCCACGAACGTCCATTTGAAGCCCAAGTGCCTAAGCCCACTCTATCAAATCCATGGGCCTAAACATGGGTTTTTGGGCCCAAAGGCAAATCGCTATAGATGGGCTTTATGGCCCGCACTATAGCCCTCTGAGTCGACTTCGATTTAGCTTCGATTTGATATATTATGGGCCCCATGGGTCGACCCATGCCGCCACGAACGTCCATTTGAAGCCCAAGTGCGCAAGCCCACTCTATCAAATCCATGGGCCTAAACATGGGTTTTTGGGCCCAAAGAAAAATCGCTATAGATGGGCTTTATGGCCCGCACTATAGCCCTCTGAGTCTGCTTCGATTTGATATATTGTGGACCCCACGGGTCGACCAACGCCGCGACGAACGTCCATTTGAAGCCCAAGTGCGCAAGCCCACTCTATCAAATCCATGGGCCTAAACATGGGTTTTTGGGCCCAAAGACAAATCGCTATAGATGGGCTTTATGGGCCGCACTATAGCCCTACGAGTCAGCTTCGATTTGATAAATTATGGGCCCCGTGGGTCGACCCATGCCGCGACGAACGTCCATTTGAAGCCCAAGTGCCCAAGCCCTCTCTATCAAATCCTTGGGCCTAAACATGGGTTTTTGGGCCCAAAGAAAAATCGCTATAGATGGGCTTTATGGCCTGCACTATAGCCCTCTGAGTCAGCTTCGATTCGATATATTATGGGCCCCGCGGGTCGACCGACGCCGCCACAAACGTCCATTTGAAGCCCAAGCGCGCAAGCCCACAATCAAATCCGTGGGCCTAAACAGGTGTTTTTGGTCCCGAAAACATGGGTTTTTGGGCCCGAAGATGGACCGCTACAGACACCAATTTGTAGCGTCGCTATAGCCCTCTGAGTCAGCTTCGATTTGATATATTATGGGCCCCGTGGGTCGACCGATGCCGCCACGAACGTCCATTTGAACGCCCATTGCGCAAGCCCACTCTATCAAATCCATGGGCCTAAACATGGGTTTTTGGGCCCCAAGAAAAATCGCTATAGATGGGTTTTATGGGCCGCACTATAGCCCTATGAGTCATCTTCGATTTGATATATTGTGGGCCCCGTGGGTCGACCCATGTCGCCACGAACGTCCATTTGAAGCCCAAGTGCCCAAGCCCACTCTATCAAATCCATGGGCCTAAACATGGGTTTTTGGACCCAAAGAAAAATCGCTATAGATGGGCTTTATGGGCCGCACTATAGCCCTCTGAGTCAGCTTCGATTCGATATATGGTGGGCCCCCGCGGGTCGACCGACGCCGCCCACGAACGTCCATTTGAAGCCCAAGCACGCAAGCCCAGAATCAAATCCGTGGGCCTAAACAGGGGTTTTTGGGCCCGAAAACATGGGTTTTTGGGCCCGAAGATGGACCGCTATAGACGTAGGTGTAGCGTCGCTATAGCCCTCTGAGTCAGCTTCGATTTGATATATTATGGGCCCCCGTGGGTTGACCGATGCCACCACGAACGTCCATTTGAAGCCCCCAGTGCGCAAGCCCACTCTATCAAATCCATGGGCCTAAACATGGGTTTTTGGGCCCAAAGAAAAATTGCTATAGATGGGCTTTATGGGCCACACTATAGCCCTATGAGTCAGCTTCGATTCGATATATTGTGGGCCCCGTGGGTCGACCGATGCCGCCACGAACGTCCCATTTGAAGCCCAAGTGCGCAATCCCACTCTATCAAATCCATGGGCCTAAACATGGGTTTTTGGTCCCAAAGACAAATCACTATAGATGGGCTTTATGGGCCGCACTATAGCCCTCTGAGTCAGCTTCGATTTGATATATTGTGGGCCCCGTGGGTCGACCCATGCCGCCACGAACGTCCATTTGAAGCCCAAGTGCCCAAGCCCACTCTATCAAATCCATGGGCCTAAACATGGGTTTTTGGACCCAAAGAAAAATCGTTATAGATGGGCTTTATGGCCCGCACTATAGCCCTCTGAGTCTGCTTCGATTCGATATATTGTGGGCCCCACGGGTCGACCGACGCCACCACGAACGTCCATTTGAAGCCCAAGCACGCAAGCCCACAATCAAATCCGTGGGCCTAAATAGGGGTTTTTGGGCCCGAAAACATAGGTTTTTGGGCCCGAAGATGGACCGCTACAGATGTAGTTTGTAGCATCGCTATAGCCCTTTGAGTCAGCTTCGATTTGATATATTATGGGCCCCGTGGGTCAACCGATGCCGCCACGAACGTCCATTTGAAGCCCAAGTGCGCAAGCCCACTCTATCAAATCCATGGGCCTAAACATGGGTTTTTGGGCCCAAAGACAAATCGCTATAGATGGGCTTTATGGGCCGCACTATAGCCCTCTGAGTCAGCTTTGATTTGATATATTGTGGGCCCCGTGGGTCGACCCATGTCGCCACGAACGTCCATTTGAAGCCCAAGTGCCCAAGCCCACTCTATCAAATCCATGGGACTAAACATGGGTTTTTGGACCCAAAGAAAAATCGCTATAGATGGGCTTTATGGGCCACACTATAGCCGTCTGAGTCAGCTTCGATTCGATATATTGTGGGCCCCGCGGGTCGACCGACGCCGCCTACGAACGTCCATTTGATGCCCAAGCACGCAAGCCCACAATCAAATCCGTGGGCCTAAACAGGGGTTTTTGGGCCCGAAAACATGGGTTTTTGGGCCCGAAGATGGACCGCTACAGACGTAGTGTGTAGCGTCGCTATAGCCCTCTGAGTCAGCTTCGATTTGATATATTATGGGCCCCGTGGGTTGACCGATGCCGCCACGAACGTCCATTTGAAGCCCCAGTGCGCAAGCCCGCTCTATCAAATCCATGGTCCTAAACATGGGTTTTTGGGCCCAAAGAAAAATCGCTATAGATGGGTTTTATGGGCCACACTATAGCCCTATGAGTCAGCTTCGATTCGATATATTGTGGGCCCCGTGGGTCGACCGATGCCGCCACGAACGTCCATTTGAAGCCCAAGTGCGCAAGCCCACTCTATCAAATCCGTGGGCCTAAACATGGGTTTTTGGTCCCAAAGACAAATCGCTATAGATGGGCTTTGTGGGCCGCACTATAGCCCTCTGAGTCAGCTTCGATTTGATATATTGTGGGCCCCGTGGGTCGACCCATACCGCCACGAACGTCCATTTGAAGCCCAAGTGCCCAAGCCCACTCTATCAAATCCATGGGCCTAAACATGGGTTTTTGGACCCAAAGAAAAATCGTTATAGATGGGCTTTATGGCCCGCACTATAGCCCTCTGAGTTTGCTTCGATTCGATATATTGTGGGCCCCGCGGGTCGACCGACGCCGTCGCGAACGTCCATTTGAAGCCCAAGCACGCAAGCCCACAATCAAATCCGTGGGCCTAAACAGGGGTTTTTGGGCCCGAAAACATGGGTTTTTGGTCCCGAAAACATGGGTTTTTGGGCCCGGAGATGGACCGCTACAGATGTAGTTTGTAGCATCGCTATAGGCCTATGAGTCAGCTTCGATTTGATATATTATGGGCCCCGTGGGTCAACCGATGCCGCCACGAACGTCCATTTGAAGCCCAAGTGCGCAAGCCCACTCTATCAAATCCATGGGCCTAAACATGGGTTTTTGGCCCTAAAGCCAAATCGCTATAGATGGGCTTTATGGGACGCACTATAGCCCTCTGAGTCAGCTTCGAATTGATATTTTGTGGGACCCGTGGGTCGACCCATGTCGCCACGAACATCCATTTGAAGCCCAAGTGCCCAAGCCCACTCTATCAAATCCATGGGCCTAAACATGGGTTTTTGGGCCCAAAGACAAATCGCTATAGATGGGCTTTATGGCCCACACTATAGCCCTCTGAGTCGACTTCGATTCGATATATTGTGGGCCCCATGGGTCGACCGACGCCGCGACGAACGTCCATTTGAAGCCCAAGTGCCCAAGCCCACTCTATCAAATCCATGGGCCTAAACATGGGTTTTTGGACCCAAAGAAAAATCGCTATAGATGGGCTTTATGGGCCGCACTATAGCCCTCTAAGTCAGCTTCGATTCGATATATTGTGGGCCCCGCGGGTATTCCGACGCCGCCACGAACGTCCATTTGAAGCCCAAGCACGCAAGCCCACAATCAAATCCGTGGGCCTAAACAGGGGTTTTTGGGCCCGAAAACATGGGTTTTTGGGCCCGAAGATGGACCGCTACAGATGCAGTTTGTAGCGTCGCTATAGCCCTCTGAGTCAGCTTCGATTTGATATATTATGGGCCCCGTGGGTTGACCGATGCCGCCACGAACGTCCATTTGAAGCCCCAGTGCGCAAGCCCACTCTATCAAATCCATGGGCCTAAACATGGGTTTTTGGGCTCAAAGAAAAATCGCTATAGATGGGCTTTATGGGCCACACTATAGCCCTATGAGTCAGCTTCGATTCGATATATTGTGGGCCCCGTGGGTCGACCGATGCCGCCACGAACGTCCATTTGAAGCCCAAGTGCGCAAGCCCACTCTATCAAATCCATGGGCCTAAACATGGGTTTTTGGTCCCAAAGACAAATCGCTATAGATGGGCTTTATGGGCCGCACTATAGCCCTCTGAGTCAGCTTCGATTTGATATATTGTGGGCCCCGTGGGTCGGCCCATGCCGCCACGAACGTCCATTTGAAGCCCAAGTGCCCAAGCCCACTCTATCAAATCCATGGGCCTAAACATGGGTTTTTGGACCCAAAGAAAAATCATTATAGATGGGCTTTATGGCCCGCACTATAGCCCTCTGAGTCTGCTTCGATTCGATATATTGTGGGCCCCACGGGTCGACCGACGCCGCCGCGAACGTCCATTTGAAGCCCAAGCACGCAAGCCCACAATCAAATCCGTGGGCCTAAACAAGGGTTTTTGGGCCCGAAAACATGGGTTTTTGGGCCCGGAGATGGACCGCTATAGATGTAGTTTGTAGCATCGCTATAGCCCTCTGAGTCAGCTTCGATTTGATATATTATGGGCCCCGTGGGTCAACCGATGCCGCAACGAACGTCCATTTGAAGCCCAAGTGCGCAAGCCCACTCTATCAAATCCATGGGCCTAAACATGGGTTTTTGGCCCCAAAGCCAAATCGCTATAGATGGGCTTTATGGGACGCACTATAGCCCTCTGAGTCAGCTTCGAATTGATATATTATGGGCCCCGTGGGTCGACCCATGTCGCCACGAACGTCCATTTGAAGCCTAAGTGCCCAAGCCCACTCTATCAAATCCATGGGCCTAAACATGGGTTTTTGGGCCCAAAGACAAATCGCTATAGATGGGCTTTATGGCCCACACTATAGCCCTCTGAGTCGACTTCGATTCGATATATTGTGGGCCCCATGGGTCGACCGACGCCGCGATGAACGTCCATTTGAAGCCCAAGTGCCCAAGCCCACTCTATCAAATCCATGGGCTTAAACATGGGTTTTTGGGCCCAAAGATAAATCGCTATAGATGGGCTTTATGGGCCGCTCTATAGCCCTCTGAGTCAGCTTCGATTTGATATATTATGGGCCCCATGGGTCGACCCATGCCGCCACGAACGTCCATTTGAAGCCCAAGCCCACTCTATCAAATCCATGGGCCTAAACATGGGTTTTTAGGCCCAAAGAAAAATCGCTATAGATGGGCTTTATGGCCCGCACTATAGCCCTCTGAGTCTGCTTCGATTTGATATATTGTGGACCCCACGGGTCGACCAACGCCGCGACGAACGTCCATTTGAAGCCCAAGTGCGCAAGCCCACTCTATCAAATCCATGGGCCTAAACATGGGTTTTTGGGGCCCAAAGACAAATCGCTATAGATGGGCTTTATGGCCCGCACTATAGCCCTCTGAGTCAGCTTCGATTTGATATATTATGGGCCCCGTGGGTCAACCGATGCCGCCACGAACGTCCATTTGAAGCCCAAGTGCGCGAGCCCACTCGATCAAATCCATGGACCTAAACATGGGTTTTTGGCCCCAAAGCCAAATCGCTATAGATGGGCTTTATGGGACGCACTATAGCCCTCTGAGTCAGCTTCGAATTGATATATTATGGGCCCCGTGGGTCGACCCATGCCGCCACGAACGTCCATTTGATGCCCAAGTGCCCAAGCCCACTCTATCAAATCCATGGGCCTAAACATGGGTTTTTGGGCCGAAAGAAAAATCGCTATAGATGGGCTTTATGGCCTGCACTATAGCCCTCTGAGTCAGCTTCGATTCGATATATTATGGGCCCCGCGGGTCGACCGACGCCGCCACGAACGTCCATTTGAAGCCCAAGCGCACAAGCCCACAATCAAATCCGTGGGCCTAAACAGGTGTTTTTGGGCCCGAAAACATGGGTTTTTGGGCCCGAAGATGGACCGCTACAGACGCAGTTTGTAGGGTCGCTATAGCCCTCTGAGTCAGCTTCGATTTGATATATTATGGGCCCCGTGGGTCAACCGATGCCGCCACGAACGTCCATTTGAAGGCCCATTGCGCAAGCCCACTCTATCAAATCCATGGGCCTAAACATGGGTTTTTGGGCCCCAAGAAAAATCGCTATAGATGGGCTTTATGGGCCGCACTATAGCCCTATGAGTCAACTTCGATTCGATATATTGTGGGCCCCGTGGGTCGACCGATGCCGCCACGAACGTCCATTTGAAGCCCAAGTAAGCCCAAGTGCGCAAGCCCACTCTATCAAATCCATGGGCCTAAACATGGGTTTTTGGTCCCAAAGACAAATCGCTATAGATGGGCTTTATGGGCCGCACTATAGCCCTCTGAGTCAGCTTTGATTTTATAAATTATGGGCCCCGTGGGTCGACCCATGCCGCCACGAACGTCCATTTGAAGCCCAAGTGCCCAAGCCCACTCTATCAAATCCATGGGCCTAAACATGGGTTTTTTGGACCCAAAGAAAAATCGCTATAGATGGGCTTTATGGGCCGCACTATAGCCCTCTGAGTCAGCTTCGATTCGATATATTATGGGCCCCGCGGGTCGACCGACGCTGCCACGAACGTCCATTTGAAGCCCAAGCACGCAAGCCCACAATCAAATCCGTGGGCCTAAACAGGGGTTTTTGGGCCCGAAAACATGGGTTTTTGGGCCCGAAGATGGACCGCTACAGACGTAGTGTGTAGTGTCGCTATAGCCCTCTGAGTCAGCTTCGATTTGATATATTATGGGCCCCGTGGGTTGACCGATGCCGCCACGAACGTCCATTTGAAGCCCCAGTGCGCAAGCCCACTCTATCAAATCCATGGGCCTAAACATGGGTTTTTGGGCCCAAAGAAAAATCGCTATAGATGGGCTTTATGGGCCACACTATAGCCCTATGAGTCAGCTTCGATTCGATATATTGTGGGCCCCGTGGGTCGACCGATGCCGCCACGAACGTCCATTTGAAGCCCAAGTGCGCA
This sequence comes from Mallotus nudiflorus, assembly GCA_947683625.1. NCBI lineage: Eukaryota > Viridiplantae > Streptophyta > Magnoliopsida > Malpighiales > Euphorbiaceae > Mallotus > Mallotus nudiflorus. The sequence continues at coordinate 38,682 of CANTUR010002199.1, forward strand.
AGCCCACTCTATCAAATCCATGGGCCTAAACATGGGTTTTTGGTCCCAAAGACAAATCGCTATAGATGGGCTTTATGGGCCGCACTATAGCCCTCTGAGTCAGCTTCGATTTGATATATTATGGGCCCCGTGGGTCGACCCATGCCGCCACGAACGTCCATTTGAAGCCCAAGTGCCCAAGCCCACTCTATCAAATCCATGGGCCTAAACATGGGTTTTTGGACCCAAAGAAAAATCGTTATAGATGGGCTTTATGGCCCGCACTATAGCCCTCTGAGTCTGCTTCGATTCGATATATTATGGGTGCCACGGGTCGACCGACGCCGCCTACGAACGTCCATTTGAAGCCCAAGCACACAAGCGCACAATCAAATCCGTGGGCCTAAACAGGGGTTTTTGGGCCCGAAAACATGGGTTTTTGGGCCCGAAGATGGACCGCTACAGACGTAGTTTGTAACATCGCTATAGCCCTCTGAGTCAGCTTCGATTTGATATATTATGGGCCCCGTGGGTAAACCGATGCCGCCGACGAACATCCATTTGAAGCCCAAGTGCGCAATCCCACTCTATCAAATCCATGGGCCTAAACATGGGTTTTTGGCCCCAAAGCCAAATCGCTATAGATGGGCTTTATGGGACGCACTATAGCCCTCTGAGTCAGCTTCGAATTGATATATTATGGGCCCCGTGGGTCGACCCATGTCACCACGAACGTCCATTTGAAGCCCAAGTGCCAAAGCCCACTCTATCAAATCCATGGGCCTAAACATGGGTTTTTGGGCCCAAAGAAAAATCGCTATAGATGGGCTTTATGGCCCGTACTATAGCCCTCTGAGTCGACTTCGATTCGATATATTGTGGGCCCCACGGGTCGACCGACGTCGCGACGAACGTCCATTTGAAGCCCAAGTGCCCAAGCCCACTCTATCAAATCCATGGGCCTAAACATGGGTTTTTGGGCCCAAAGACAAATCGCCATAGATGGGCTTTATTGGCCGCTCTATAGCCCTCTGAGTCAGCTTCGATTTGATATATTATGGGCCCCATGGGTCGACCCATGCCGCCACGAATGTCCTTTTGAAGCCCAAGTGCCCAAGCCCACTCTATCAAATCCATGGGCCTAAACATGGGTTTTTGGGCCCAAAGAAAAATCGCTATAGATGGGCTTTATGGCCCGCACTATAGCCCTCTGAGTTTGCTTCGATTCGATATATTGTGGGCCCCACGTGTCGACCGACGCCCGCCATGAACGTCCATTTGAAGCCCAAGCACGCAAGCCCACAATCAAATCCGTGGCCTAAACAGGGGTTTTTGGGCCCGAAAACATGGGTTTTTGGGCCCGAAGATGGACCGCTACAGACGTCGTTTGTAGCATCGCTATAGCCCTCTGAGTCAGCTTCGATTTGATATATTATGGGCCCCGTGGGTCAACCGATGCCGCCACGAACGTCCATTTGAAGCCCAAGTGCCCAAGCCCACTCTATCAAATCCATGGGGCCTAAACACTGGTTTTTGGGCCCAAAGACAAATCGCTATAGATGGGCTTTATGGCCGTACTATAGCCCTCTGAGTCGACTTCAATTCGATATATTATGGGGCCCCACGGGTCGACCGACGCCGCGACGAACGTCCATTTGAAGCCCCAGTGCGCAAGCCCACTCTATCAAATCCATGGGCCTAAACATGGGTTTTTGGGCCCAAAGAAAATCGCTATAGATGGGCTTTATGGGCCACACTATAGCCCTATGAGTCAGCTTCGATTCGATATATTGTGGGCCCCGTGGGTCGACCGATGCCGCCGACGAACGTCCATTTGAAGCCCAAGTGCGCAAGCCCACTCTATCAAATCCATGGGCCTAAACATGGGTTTTTTGGTCCCAAAGACAAATCGCTATAGATGGGCTTTGTGGGCCGCACTATAGCCCCTCTGAGTCAGCTTCGATTTGATATATTGTGGGCCCCGTGGGTCGGCCCATGCCGCCACGAACGTCATTTGAAGCCCAAGTGCCCAAGCCCACTCTATCAAATCCATGGGCCTAAACATGGGTTTTTGGACCCAAAGAAAATCATTATAGATGGCTTTATGGCCCGCACTATAGCCCTCTGAGTCTGCTTCGATTCGATATATTGTGGGCCCCACGGGTCGACCGACGCCGCCGCGAACGTCCATTTGAAGCCCAAGCACGCAAGCCCACAATCAAATCCGTGGGCCTAAACAGGGGTTTTTGGGCCCGAAAACATGGGTTTTTGGGCCCGGAGATGGACCGCTATAGACGTAGTTTGTAGCATCGCTATAGCCCTCTGAGTCAGCTTCGATTTGATATATTTATGGGCCCCGTGGGTCAACCGATGCCGCACGAACGTCCATTTGAAGCCCAAGTGCGCAAGCCCACTCTATCAAATCCATGGGCCTAAACATGGGTTTTTGGCCCCAAAGCCAAATCGCTATAGATGGGCTTTATGGGACGCACTATAGCCCTCTGAGTCAGCTTCGAATTGATATATTATGGGCCCCGTGGGTCGACCCATGTCGCCACGAACGTCCATTTGAAGCCTAAGTGCCCAAGCCCACTCTATCAAATCCATGGGCCTAAACATGGGTTTTTGGGCCCAAAGACAAATCGCTATAGATGGGCTTTATGGCCCACACTATAGCCCTCTGAGTCGACTTCGATTCGATATATTGTGGGCCCCATGGGTCGACCGACGCCGCGATGAACGTCCATTTGAAGCCCAAGTGCCCAAGCCCACTCTATCAAATCCATGGGCTTAAACATGGGTTTTTGGGCCCAAAGATAAATCGCTATAGATGGGCTTTATGGGCCGCTCTATAGCCCTCTGAGTCAGCTTCGATTTGATATATTATGGGCCCCATGGGTCGACCCATGCCGCCACGAACGTCCATTTGAAGCCCAAGCCCACTCTATCAAATCCATGGGCCTAAACATGGGTTTTTAGGCCCAAAGAAAAATCGCTATAGATGGGCTTTATGGCCCGCACTATAGCCCTCTGAGTCTGCTTCGATTTGATATATTGTGGACCCCACGGGTCGACCAACGCCGCGACGAACGTCCATTTGAAGCCCAAGTGCGCAAGCCCACTCTATCAAATCCATGGGCCTAAACATGGGTTTTTGGGCCCAAAGACAAATCGCTATAGATGGGCTTTATGGCCCGCACTATAGCCCTACAAGTCAGCTTTGATTTGATATATTATGGGCCCCGTGGGTTGACCCATGCCGCCACGAACGTCCATTTGATGCCCAAGTGCCCAAGCCCACTCTATCAAATCCATGGGCCTAAACATGGGTTTTTGGGCCGAAAGAAAAATCGCTATAGATGGGCTTTATGGCCAGCACTATAGCCCTCTGAGTCAGCTTCGATTCGATATATTATGGCCCCGCGGGTCGACCGACGCCGCCACGAACGTCCATTTGAAGCCCAAGCGCACAAGCCCACAATCAAATCCGTGGGCCTAAACAGGTGTTTTTGGGCCCGAAAACATGGGTTTTTGGGCCCGAAGATGGACCGCTACAGACGCAGCTTGTAGGGTCGCTATAGCCTCTGAGTCAGCTTCGATTTGATATATTATGGGCCCCGTGGGTCAACCGATGCCGCCACGAACGTCCATTTGAAGGCCCATTGCGCAAGCCCACTCTATCAAATCCATGGGCCTAAACATGGGTTTTTGGGCCCAAAGACAAATCGCTATAGATGGGCTTTATGGCCGCACTATAGCCTCTGAGTCAGCTTTGATTTTATAAATTATGGGCCCCGTGGGTCGACCCATGCCGCCACGAACGTCCATTTGAAGCCCAAGTGCGCAAGCCCACTCTATCAAATCCATGGGCCTAAACATGGGTTTTTGGGCCCAAAGACAAATCGCTATAGATGGGCTTTATGGGCCGCACTATAGCCCTCTGAGTCAACTTCGATTCGATATATTATAGGCCCCGCGGGTCTACCGACGCTGCCACGAACGTCCATTTGAAGCCCAAGCACGCAGCCCACAATCAAATCCGTGGGCCTAAACAGGGGTTTTGGGCCCGAAAACATGGGTTTTTGGGCCCGAAGATGGACCGCTACAGACGTAGTGTGTAGTGTCGCTATAGCCCTCTGAGTCAGCTTCGATTTGATATATTATGGGCCCCGTGGGTTGACCGATGCCGCCACGAACGTCCATTTGAAGCCCCAGTGCGCAAGCCCACTCTATCAAATCCATGGGCCTAAACATGGGTTTTTGGGCCCAAAGAAAAATCGCTATAGATGGGCTTTATGGGCCACACTATAGCCCTATGAGTCAGCTTCGATTCGACATATTGTGGGCCCCGTGGGTCGACCGATGCCCGCCACGAACGTCCATTTGAAGCCCAAGTGCGCAAGCCCACTCTATCAAATCCATGGGCCTAAACATGGGTTTTTGTTCCCAAAGACAAATCGTTATAGATGGGCTTTATGGGCCGCACTATATCCCTCTGAGTCAGCTTCGATTTGATATATTATGGGCCCCGTGGGTCGACCCATGCCGCCACGAACGTCCATTTGAAGGCCCAAGTGCCCAAGCCCACTCTATCAAATCCATGGGCCTAAACATGGGTTTTTGGACCCAAAGAAAAATCGTTATAGATGGGCTTTATGGCCCGTACTATAGCCCTCTGAGTCTGCTTCGATTCGATATATTGTGGGCGCCACGGGTCGACCGACGCCGCCACGAACGTCCATTTGAAGCCCAAGCACACAAGCGCACAATCAAATCCGTGGGCCTAAACAGGGGTTTTTGGGCCCGAAGATGGACCGCTACAGACGTAGTTTGTAACATCGCTATAGCCCTCTGAGTCAGCTTCGATTTGATATATTATGGGCCCCGTGGGTCAACCGATGCCGCCACGAACATCCATTTGAAGCCCAAGTGCGCAATCCCACTCTATCAAATCCATGGGCCTAAACATGGGTTTTTGGCCCCAAAGCCAAATCGCTATAGATGGGCTTTATGGGACGCACTATAGCCCTCTGAGTCAGCTTCGAATTGATATATTATGGGCCCCGTGGATCGACCCATGTCACCACGAACGTCCATTTGAAGCCCAAGTGCCAAAGCCCACTCTATCAAAACCATGGGCCTAAACATGGGTTTTTGGGCCAAAGAAAAATCGCTATAGATGGGCTTTATGGCCCGTACTATAGCCCTCTGAGTCGACTTCGATTCGATATATTGTGGGCCCCACGGGTCGACCGACGTCGCGACGAACGTCCATTTGAAGCCCAAGTGCCCAAGCCCACTTCTATCAAATCCATGGGCCTAAACATGGGTTTTTGGGCCCAAAGACAAATCGCCATAGATGGGCTTTATGGGCCGCTCTATAGCCCTCTGAGTCAGCTTCGATTTGATATATTATGGGCCCCATGGGTCGACCCATACCGCCACGAATGTCCTTTTGAAGCCCAAGTGCCCAAGCCCACTCTATCAAATCCATGGGCCTAAACATGAGTTTTTGGGCCCAAAGAAAAATCGCTATAGATGGGCTTTATGGCCCGCACTATAGCCCTCTGAGTTTGCTTCGATTCGATATATTGTGGGCCCCACGTGTCGACCGACGCCGCCATGAACGTCCATTTGAAGCCCAAGCACGCAAGCCCACAATCAAATCCGTGGGCCTAAACAGGGGTTTTTGGGCCCGAAAACATCGGTTTTTGGGCCCGAAGATGGATCGCTACAGACGTCGTTTGTAGCATCGCTATAGCCCTCTGAGTCAGCTTCGATTTGATATATTATGCGCCCCGTGGGTCAACCGATGCCGCCACGAACGTCCATTTGAAGCCCAAGTGCCCAAGCCCACTCTATCAAATCCATGGGCCTAAACACTGGTTTTTGGGCCCAAAGACAAATCGCTATAGATGGGCTTTATGGCCCGCACTATAGCCCTCTGAGTCGACTTTGATTCGATATATTATGGGCCCCACGGGTCGACCGACGCCGGGACGAACGTCCATTTGAAGCCCCAGTGCGCAAGCCCACTCTATCAAATCCATGGGCCTAAACATGGGTTTTTGGGCCCAAAGAAAAATCGCTATAGATGGGCTTTATGGGCCACACTATAGCCCTATGAGTCAGCTTCGATTCGATATATTGTGGGCCCCGTGGGTCGACCGATGCCGCCACGAACGTCCATTTGAAGCCCAAGTGTGCAAGCCCACTCTATCAAATCCATGGGCCTAAACATGGGTTTTTGGTCCCAAAGACAAATCGCTATAGATGGGCTTTGTGGGCCGCACTATAGCCCTCTGAGTCAGCTTCGATTTGATATATTGTGGGCCCCGTGGGTCGGCCCATGCCGCCACGAACGTCCATTTGAAGCCCAAGTGCCCAAGCCCACTCTATCAAATCCATGGGCCTAAACATGGGTTTTTGGACCCAAAGAAAAATCATTATAGATGGGCTTTATGGCCCGCACTATAGCCCTCTGAGTCTGCTTCGATTCGATATATTGTGGGCCCCACGGGTCGACCGACGCCGCCGCGAACGTCCATTTGAAGCCCAAGCACGCAAGCCCACAATCAAATCCGTGGGCCTAAACAGGGGTTTTTGGGCCCGAAAACATGGGTTTTTGGGCCCGGAGATGGACCGCTATAGACGTAGTTTGTAGCATCGCTATAGCCCTCTGAGTCAGCTTCGATTTGATATATTATGGGCCCCGTGGGTCAACCGATGCCGCCACGAACGTCCATTTGAAGCCCAAGTGCGCAAGCCCACTCTATCAAATCCATGGGCCTAAACATGGGATTTTGGCCCCAAAGCCAAATCGCTATAGATGGGCTTTATGGGACGCACTATAGCCCTCTGAGTCAGCTTCGAATTGATATATTATGGGCCCCGTGGGTCGACCCATGTCGCCACGAACGTCCATTTGAAGCCTAAGTGCCCAAGCCCACTCTATCAAATCCATGGGCCTAAACATGGGTTTTTGGGCCCAAAGACAAATCGCTATAGATGGGCTTTATGGCCCACACTATAGCCCTCTGAGTCGACTTCGATTCGATATATTGTGGGCCCCATGGGTCGACCGACGCCGCGATGAACGTCCATTTGAAGCCCAAGTGCCCAAGCCCACTCTATCAAATCCATGGGCTTAAACATGGGTTTTTGGGCCCAAAGATAAATCGCTATAGATGGGCTTTATGGGCCGCTCTATAGCCCTCTGAGTCAGCTTCGATTTGATATATTATGGCCCCATGGGTCGACCCATGCCACCACGAACGTCCATTTGAAGCCCAAGCCCACTCTATCAAATCCATGGGCCTAAACATGGGTTTTTGGGCCCAAAGAAAAATCGCTATAGATGGGCTTTATGGCCCGCACTATAGCCCTCTGAGTCTGCTTCGATTTGATATATTGTGGACCCCACGGGTCGACCAACGCCGCGACGAACGTCCATTTGAAGCCCAAGTGCGCAAGCCCACTCTATCAAATCCATGGGCCTAAACATGGGTTTTTGGGCCAAAGACAAATCGCTATAGATGGGCTTTATGGCCCGCACTATAGCCCTACAAGTCAGCTTTGATTTGATATATTATGGACCCCGTGGGTCGACCCATGCCGCCACGAACGTCCATTTGATGCCCAAGTGCCCAAGCCCACTCTATCAAATCCATGGGCCTAAACATGGGTTTTTGGGCCGAAAGAAAAATCGCTATAGATGGGCTTTATGGCCTGCACTATAGCCCTCTGAGTCAGCTTCGATTCGATATATTATGGGCCCCGCGGGTCGACCGACGCCGCCACGAACGTCCATTTGAAGCCCAAGCGCACAAGCCCACAATCAAATCCGTGGGCCTAAACAGGTGTTTTTGGGCCCGAAAACATGGGTTTTTGGGCCCGAAGATGGACCGCTACAGATGCAGTTTGTAGGGTCGCTATAGCCCTCTGAGTCAGCTTCAATTTGATATATTATGGGCCCCGTGGGTCAACCGATGCCGCCACGAACGTCCATTTGAAGGCCCATTGCGCAAGCCCACTCTATCAAATCCATGGGCCTAAACATGGGTTTTTGGGCCCCAAGAAAAATCGCTATAGATGGGCTTTATGGGCCGCACTATAGCCCTATGAGTCAACTTCGATTCGATATATTGTGGGCCCCGTGGGTCGACCGATGCCGCCACGAACGTCCATTTGAAGCCCAAGTGCGCAAGCCCACTCTATCAAATCCATGGGCCTAAACATGGGTTTTTGGGCCCAAAGACAAATCGCTATAGATGGGCTTTATGGGGCCGCGCTATAGCCCTCTGAGTCAGCTTTGATTTTATAAATTATGGGCCCGTGGGTCGACCCATGCCGCCACGAACATCCATTTGAAGCCCAAGTGCCCAAGCCCACTCTATCAAATCCATGGGCCTAAACATGGGTTTTTGGACCCAAAGAAAAATCGCTATAGATGGGCTTTATGGGCCGCACTATAGCCCTCTGAGTCAGCTTCGATTCGATATATTATGGGCCCCGCGGGTCGACCGACGCTGCCACGAACGTCCATTTGAAGCCCAAGCACGCAAGCCCACAATCAAATCCGTGGGCCTAAACAGGGGTTTTTGGGCCCGAAAACATGGGTTTTTGGGCCCGAAGATGGACCGCTACAGACGTAGTGTGTAGCGTCGCTATAGCCCTCTGAGTCAGCTTCGATTTGATATATTATGGGCCCCGTGGGTTGACCGATGCCGCCACGAACGTCCATTTGAAGCCCCAGTACGCAAGCCCACTCTATCAAATCCATGGGCCTAAACATGGGTTTTTGGGCCCAAAGAAAAATCGCTATAGATGGGCTTTATGGGCCACACTATAGCCCTATGAGTCAGCTTCGATTCGATATATTATGGGCCCCGTGGGTCGACCGATGCCGCCACGAACGTCCATTTGAAGCCCAAGTGCGCAAGCCCACTCTATCAAATCCATGGGCCTAAACATGGGTTTTTGGTCCCAAAGACAAATCGCTATAGATGGGCTTTATGGGCCGCACTATAGCCCTCTGAGTCAGCTTCGATTTGATATATTATGGGCCCCGTGGGTCGACCCATGCCGCCACGAACGTCCATTTGAAGCCCAAGTGCCCAAGCCCACTCTATTAAATCCATGGGCCTAAACATGGGTTTTTGGACCCAAAGAAAAATCGTTATAGATGGGCTTTATGGCCCGCACTATAGCCCTCTGAGTCTGCTTCGATTCGATATATTGTGGGCGCCACGGGTCGACCGACGCCGCCACGAACGTCCATTTGAAGCCCAAGCACACAAGCGCACAATCAAATCCGTGGGCCTAAACAGGGGTTTTTGGGCCCGAAAACATGGGTTTTTGGGCCCGAAGATGGACCGCTACAGACGTAGTTTGTAACATCGCTATAGCCCTCTGAGTCAGCTTCGATTTGATATATTATGGGCCCCGTGGGTAAACCGATGCCGCCACGAACATCCATTTGAAGCCCAAGTGCGCAATCCCACTCTATCAAATCCATGGGCCTAAACATGGGTTTTTGGCCCCAAAGCCAAATCGCTATAGATGGGCTTTATGGGACGCACTATAGCCCTCTGAGTCAGCTTCGAATTGATATATTATGGGCCCCGTGGGTCGACCCATGTCACCACGAACGTCCATTTGAAGCCCAAGTGCCAAAGCCCACTCTATCAAATCCATGGGCCTAAACATGGGTTTTTGGGCCCAAAGAAAAATCGCTATAGATGGGCTTTATGGCCCGTACTATAGCCCTCTGAGTCGACTTCGATTCGATATATTGTGGGCCCCACGGGTCGACCGACGTCGCGACGAACGTCCATTTGAAGCCCAAGTGCCCAAGCCCACTCTATCAAATCCATGGGCCTAAACATGGGTTTTTGGGCCCAAAGACAAATCGTCATAGATGGGCTTTATGGGCCGCTCTATAGCCCTCTCAGTCAGCTTCGATTTGATATATTATGGGCCCCATGGGTCGACCCATGCCGCCACGAATGGCCTTTTGAAGCCCAAGTGCCCAAGCCCACTCTATCAAATCCATGGGCCTAAACATGGGTTTTTGGGCCCAAAGAAAAATCGCTATAGATGGGCTTTATGGCCCGCACTATAGCCCTCTGAGTTTGCTTCGATTCGATATATTGTGGGCCCCACGTGTCGACCGACGCCGCCATGAACGTCCATTTGAAGCCCAAGCACGCAAGCCCACAATCAAATCCGTGGGCCTAAACAGGGGTTTTTGGGCCCGAAAACATGGGTTTTTGGGCCCGAAGATGGACCGCTACAGACGTCGTTTGTAGCATCGCTATAGCCCTCTGAGTCAGCTTCGATTTGATATATTATGCGCCCCGTGGGTCAACCGATGCCGCCACGAACGTCCATTTGAAGCCCAAGTGCCCAAGCCCACTCTATCAAATCCATGGGCCTAAACACTGGTTTTTGGGCCCAAAGACAAATCGCTATAGATGGGCTTTATGGCCCGCACTATAGCCCTCTGAGTCGACTTCGATTCGATATATTATGGGCCCCACGGGTCGACCGACGCCGCGACGAACGTCCATTTGAAGCCCAAGTGCCCAAGCCCACTCTATCAAATCCATGGGCCTAAACATGGGTTTTTGGGCCCAAAGACAAATCGCCATAGATGGGCTTTATAGGCCGCTCTAAAGCCCTCTGAGTCAGCTTCGATTTGATATATTATGGGCCCCATGGGTCGACCCATGCCGCCACGAACGTCCATTTGAAGCCCAAGTGCCCAAGCCCACTCTATCAAATCCATGGGCCTAAACATGGGTTTTTGGGCCCAAAGAAAAATCGCTATAGATGGGCTTGATGGCCCGCACTATAGCCCTCTGAGTCTGCTTCGATTTGATATATTGTGGACCCCACGGGTCGACCAACGCCGCGACGAACGTCCAATTGAAGCCCAAGTGCGCAAGCCCACTCTATCAAATCCATGGGCCTAAACATGGGTTTTTGGGCCCGAAGACAAATCGCTATAGATGGGCTTTATGGGCCGCACTATAGCCCTACGAGTCAGCTTCGATTTGATATATTATGGGCCCCGTGGGTCGACCCATGCCGCCACGAACGTCCATTTGAAGCCCAAGTGCCCAAGCCCACTCTATCAAATCCATGGGCCTAAACATGGGTTTTTGGGCCCAAAGAAAAATCGCTATAGATGGGCTTTATGGCCTGCACTATAGCCCTCTGAGTCAGCTTCGATTCGATATATTATGGGCCCCCGCGGGTCGACCGACGCCGCCACGAACGTCCATTTGAAGCCCAAGCGCGCAAAGCCCACAATCAAATCCGTGGGCCTAAACAGGTTGTTTTTGGGCCCGAAAACATGGGTTTTTGGGACCGAAGATGGACCGCAACAGACACAGTTTGTAGCGTCGCTATAGCCCTCTGAGTCAGCTTCGATTTGATATATTATGGGCCCCGTGGGTTGACCGATGCCGCCACGAACGTCCATTTGAAGCCCCATTGCGCAAGCCCACTCTATCAAATCCATGGGCCTAAACATGGGTTTTTGGGCCCAAAGAAAAATCGCTATAGATGGGCTTTATGGGCCACACTATAGCCCTATGAGTCAGCTTCGATTCGATATATTGTGGGCCCCGTGGGTCGACCGATGCCGCCACGAACGTCCATTTGAAGCCCAAGTGCGCAAGCCCACTCTATCAAATCCTATGGGCCTAAACATGGGTTTTTGGTCCCAAAGACAAATTGCTATAGATGGGCTTTGTGGGCCGCACTATAGCCCTCTTAGTCAACTTCGATTTGATATTTTGTGGGCCCCGTGGGTCGGCCCATGCCGCCACGAACGTCCATTTGAAGCCCAAGTGCCCAAGCCCACTCTATCAAATCCATGGGCCTAAACATGGGTTTTTGGACCCAAAGAAAAATCGTTATAGATGGGCTTTATGGCCCGCACTATAGCCCTCTGAGTCTGCTTCGATTCGATATATTATGGGCCCCGCGGGTCGACCGACGCCGTCGCGAACGTCCATTTGAAGCCCAAGCACGCAAGCCCATAATCAAATCCGTGGGCCTAAACAGGGGTTTTTGGGCCCGAAAACATGTGTTTTTGGGCCCAGAGATGGACCGCTACAGACGTAGTTTGTAGCATCGCTATAGCCCCTCTGAGTCAGCTTCGATTTGATATATTATGGGCCCCGTGGGTCAACCGATGCCGCCACGAACGTCCATTTGAAGCCCAAGTGCACAAGCCCACTCTATCAAATCCATGGGCCTAAACATGGGTTTTTGGCCCCAAAGCCAAATCGCTATAGATGGGCATTATGGGACGCACTATAGCCCTCTGAGTCAGCTTCGAATTGATATATTGTGGGCCCCGTGGGTCGACCCATGTCGCCACGAACGTCCATTTGAAGCCCAAGTGCCCAAGCCTACTCTATCAAATCCATGGGCCTAAACATGGGTTTTTGGGCCCAAAGACAAATCGCTATAGATGGGCTTTATGGCCCACACTATAGCCCTCTGAGTCGACTTCGATTCGATATATTGTGGGCCCCATGGGTCGACCGACGCCGCGACGAACGTCCATTTGAAGCCCAAGTGCCCAAGCCCACTCTATCAAATCCATGGGCTTAAACATGGGTTTTTGGGCCCAAAGATAAATCGCTATAGATGGGCTTTATGGGCCGCTCTATAGCCCTCTGAGTCAGCTTCGATTTGATATGTTATGGGCCCCATGGGTCGACCCATGCCGCCACGAACGTCCACTTGAAGCCCAAGTGCCCAAGCCCACTCTATCAAATCCATGGGCCTAAATATGGGTTTTTGGGCCCAAAAAAAAATCGCTATAGATGGGCTTTATGGCCCGCACTATAGCCCTCTGAGTCGACTTCGATTCGATATATTGTGGGCCCCACGGGTCGACCGACGCCGCGACGAACGTCCATTTGAAGCCCAAGTGCCCAAGCCCACTCTATCAAATCCATGGGCCTAAACATGGGTTTTTGGGCCCAAAGACAAATCGCCATAGATGGGCTTTATGGGCCGCTCTATAGCCCTCTGAGTCAGCTTCGATTTGATATATTATGGACCCCATGGGTCGACCCATGCCGCCACGAACGTCCATTTGAAGCCCAAGTGCCCAAGCCCACTCTATCAAATCCATGGGCCTAAACATGGGTTTTTGGGCCCAAAGAAAAAATCGCTATAGATGGGCTTTATGGCCCGCACTATAGCCCTCTGAGTCTGCTTCGATTTGATATATTGTGGACCCCACGGGTCGACCAACGCCGCGACGAACGTCCATTTGAAGCCCAAGTGCGCAAGCCCACTCTATCAAATCCATGGGCCTAAACATGGGTTTTTGGGCCCAAAGACAAATCGCTATAGATGGGCTTTATGGGCCGCACTATAGCCCTACGAGTCAGCTTCGATTTGATATATTATGGGCCCCGTGGGTCGACCCATGCCGCCACGAACGTCCATATTGAAGCCCAAGTGCCCAAGCCCACTCTATCAAATCCATGGGCCTAAACATGGGTTTTTGGCCCCAAAGCCAAATCGCTATAGATGGGCTTTATGGGACGCACTATAGCCCTCTGAGTCAGCTTCGAATTGATATATTATGGGCCCCGTGGGTCGACCCATGTCGCCACGAACGTCCATTTGAAGCCCAAGTGCCTAAGCCCACTCTATCAAATCCATGGGCCTAAACATGGGTTTTTGGGCACAAAGACAAATCGCTATAGATGGGCTTTATGGCCCGCACTATAGCCCTCTGAGTCGACTTCGATTCGATATATTATGGGCCCCACGAGTCGACCGACGCCGCGACGAACGTCCATTTGAAGCCCAAGTGCCCAAGCCCACTCTATCAAATCCATGGGCCTAAACATGGGTTTTTGGACCCAAAGATAAATCGCCATAGATGGGCTTTATGGGCCGCTCTATAGCCCTCTGAGTCAGCTTCGATTTGATATATTATGGGCCCTATGGGTCGACCCATGCCGCCACGAACGTCCATTTGAAGCCCAAGTGCCCAAGCCCACTCTATCAAATCCATGGGCCTAACATGGGTTTTTGGGCCCAAAGAAAAGTCGCTATAGATGGGCTTTATGGCCCGTACTATAGCCCTCTGAGTCTGCTTCGATTTGATATATTGTGACCCCATGGGTCGACCAACGCCGCGACGAACGTCCATTGAAGCCCAAGTGCGCAAGCCCACTCTATCAAATCCATGGGCCTAAACATGGGTTTTTGGGCCCAAAGACAAATCGCTATAGATGGGCTTTATGGGCCCGCACTATAGCCCTACGAGTCAGCTTCGAATTGATATATTATGGGCCCCGTGGGTCGACCCATGTCGCCACGAACGTCCATTTGAAGCCCAAGTGCCTAAGCCCACTCTATCAAATCCATGGGCCTAAACATGGGTTTTTGGGCCCAAAGGCAAATCGCTATAGATGGGCTTTATGGCCCGCACTATAGCCCTCTGAGTCGACTTCGATTTAGCTTCGATTTGATATATTATGGGCCCCATGGGTCGACCCATGCCGCCACGAACGTCCATTTGAAGCCCAAGTGCCCAAGCCCACTCTATCAAATCCATGGGCCTAAACATGGGTTTTTGGCCCAAAGAAAAATCGCTATAGATGGGCTTTATGGCCCGCACTATAGCCCTCTAAGTTTGCTTCGATTTGATATATTGTGGACCCCACGGGTCGACCAACGCCGCGACGAACGTCCATTTGAAGCCCAAGTGCGCAAGCCCACTCTATCAAATCCATGGGCCTAAACATGGGTTTTTGGGCCCAAAGACAAATCGCTATAGATGGACTTTATGGGCCGCACTACAGCCCTACGAGTCAGCTTCGATTTGATAAATTATGGGCCCCGTGGGTCGACCCATGCCGCGACGAACGTCCATTTGAAGCCCAAGTGCCCAAGCCCTCTCTATCAAATCCTTGGGCCTAAACATGGGTTTTTGGGCCCAAAGAAAAATCGCTATAGATGGGCTTTATGGCCTGCACTATAGCCCTCTGAGTCAGCTTCGATTCGATATATTATGGGCCCCGCGGGTCGACCGACGCCGCCACAAACGTCCATTTGAAGCCCAAGCGCGCAAGCCCACAATCAAATCCGTGGGCCTAAACAGGTGTTTTTTGTCCCGAAAACATGGGTTTTTGGGCCCGAAGATGGACCGCTACAGACACAATTTGTAGCGTCGCTATAGCCCTCTGAGTCAGCTTCGATTTGATATATTATGGGCCCCGTGGGTCGACCGATGCCGCCACGAACGTCCATTTGAAGGCCCATTGCGCAAGCCCACTCTATCAAATCCATGGGCCTAAACATGGGTTTTTGGGCCCCAAGAAAAATCGCTATAGATGGGTTTTATGGGCCGCACTATAGCCCTATGAGTCAGCTTCGATTTGATATATTGTGGGCCCCGTGGGTCGACCCCATGTCGCCACGAACGTCCATTTGAAGCCCAAGTGCCCAAGCCCACTCTATCAAATCCATGGGCCTAAACATGGGTTTTTGGACCCAAAGAAAAATCGCTATAGATGGGCTTTATGGGCCGCACTATAGCCCTCTGAGTCAGCTTCGATTCGATATATTGTGGGCCCCGCGGGTCGACCGACGCCGCCACGAACGTCCATTTGAAGCCCAAGCACGCAAGCCCAGAATCAAATCCGTGGGCCTAAACAGGGGTTTTTGGGCCCGAAAACATGGGTTTTTGGGCCCGAAGATGGACCGCTACAGACATAGTGTGTAGCGTCGCTATAGCCCTCTGAGTCAGCTTCGATTTGATATATTATGGGCCCCGTGGGTTGACCGATGCCACCACGAACGTCCATTTGAAGCCCCAGTGCGCAAGCCCACTCTATCAAATCCATGGGCCTAAACATGGGTTTTTGGGCCCAAAGAAAAATTGCTATAGATGGGCTTTATGGGCCACACTATAGCCCTATGAGTCAGCTTCGATTCGATATATTGTGGGCCCCGTGGGTCGACCGATGCCGCCACGAACGTCCATTTGAAGCCCAAGTGCGCAATCCCACTCTATCAAATCCATTGGCCTAAACATGGGTTTTTGGTCCCAAAGACAAATCACTATAGATGGGCTTTATGGGCCGCACTATAGCCCTCTGAGTCAGCTTCGATTTGATATATTGTGGGCCCCGTGGGTCGACCCATGCCGCCACGAACGTCCATTTGAAGCCCAAGTGCCCAAGCCCACTCTATCAAATCCATGGGCCTAAACATGGGTTTTTGGACCCAAAGAAAAATCGTTATAGATGGGCTTTATGGCCCGCACTATAGCCCTCTGAGTCTGCTTCGATTCGATATATTGTGGGCCCCACGGGGTCGACCGACGCCGCCACGAACGTCCATTTGAAGCCCAAGCACGCAAGCCCACAATCAAATCCGTGGGCCTAAACAGGGGTTTTTGGGCCCGAAAACATAGGTTTTTGGGCCCGAAGATGGACCGCTACAGATGTAGTTTGTAGCATCGCTATAGCCCTTTGAGTCAGCTTCGATTTGATATATTATGGGCCCCGTGGGTCAATCGATGCCGCCACGAACGTCCATTTGAAGCCCAAGTGCGCAAGCCCACTCTATCAAATCCATGGGCCTAAACATGGGTTTTTGGCCCTAAAGCCAAATCGCTATAGATGGGCTTTATGGGACGCACTATAGCCCTCTGAGTCAGCTTCGAATTGATATATTATGGGCCCCGTGGGTCGACCCATGTCGCCACGAACGTCCATTTGAAGCCCAAGTGCCTAAGCCCACTCTATCAAATCCATGGGCCTAAACATGGGTTTTTGGGCACAAAGACAAATCGCTATAGATGGGCTTTATGGCCCGCACTATAGCCCTCTGAGTCGACTTCGATTCGATATATTATGGGCCCCACGAGTCGACCGACGCCGCGACGAACGTCCATTTGAAGCCCAAGTGCCCAAGCCCACTCTATCAAATCCATGGGCCTAAACATGGGTTTTTGGACCCAAAGACAAATCGCCATAGATGGGCTTTATGGGCCGCTCTATAGCCCTCTGAGTAAGCTTCGATTTGATATATTATGGGCCCTATGGGTCGACCCATGCCGCCACGAACGTCCATTTGAAGCCCAAGTGCCCAAGCCCACTCTATCAAATCCATGGGCCTAAACATGGGTTTTTGGGCCCAAAGAAAAATCGCTATAGATGGGCTTTATGGCCCGTACTATAGCCCTCTGAGTCTGCTTCGATTTGATATATTGTGGACCCCATGGGTCGACCAACGCCGCGACGAACGTCCATTTGAAGCCCAAGTGCGCAAGCCCACTCTATCAAATCCATGGGCCTAAACATGGGTTTTTGGGCCCAAAGACAAATCGCTATAGATGGGTTTATGGGCCGCACTATAGCCCTACGAGTCAGCTTCGAATTGATATATTATGGGCCTCGTGGGTCGACCCATGTCGCCACGAACGTCCATTTGAAGCCCAAGTGCCTAAGCCCACTCTATCAAATCCATGGGCCTAAACATGGGTTTTTGGGCCCAAAGACAAATCGCTATAGATGGGCTTTATGGCCCGCACTATAGCCCTCTGAGTCGACTTCGATTTAGCTTCGATTTGATATATTATGGGCCCCATGGGTCGACCCATGCCACCACGAACGTCCATTTGAAGCCCAAGTGCCCAAGCCCACTCTATCAAATCCATGGGCCTAAACATGGGTTTTTGGGCCCAAAGAAAAATCGCTATAGATGGGCTTTATGGCCCGCACTATAGCCCTCTGAGTCTGCTTCGATTTGATATATTGTGGACCCCACGGGTCGACCAACGCCGCGACGAACGTCCATTTGAAGCCCAAGTGCGCAAGCCCACTCTATCAAATCCATGGGCCTAAACATGGGTTTTTGGGCCCAAAGACAAATCGCTATAGATGGGTTTTATGGGCCGCACTATAGCCCTACGAGTCAGCTTCGATTTGATATATTATGGGCCCCGTGGGTCGACCCATGCCGCGACGAACGTCCATTTGAAGCCCAAGTGCCCAAGCCCACTCTATCAAATCCATGGGCCTAAACATGGGTTTTTGGGCCCAAAGAAAAATCGCTATAGATGGGCTTTATGGCCTGCACTATAGCCCTCTGAGTCAGCTTCGATTCGATATATTATGGGCCCCGCGGGTCGACCGACGCCGCCACAAACGTCCATTTGAAGCCCAAGCGCGCAAGCCCACAATCAAATCCGTGGGCCTAAACAGGTGTTTTTGGTCCCGAAAACATGGGTTTTTGGGCCCGAAGATGGACCGCAACAGACACAGTTTGTATCGTCTCTATAGCCCTCTGAGTCAGCTTCGATTTGATATATTATGGGCCCCGTGGGTCGACCGATGCCGCCACGAACGTCCATTTGAAGGCCCATTGCGCAAGCCCACTCTATCAAATCCATGGGCCTAAACATGGGTTTTTGGGCCCCAAGAAAAATCGCTATATATGGGCTTTATGGGCCGCACTATAGCCCTATGAGTCAACTTCGATTCGATATATTATGGGCCCCGTGGCTCGACCGATGCCGCCACGAACGTCCATTTGAGGCCCAAGTGCGCAAGCCCACTCTATCAAATCCATGGGCCTATACATGGGTTTTTGGGCCCAAAGACAAATCGCTATAGATGGGCTTTATGGGCCGCACTATAGCCCTCTGATTCAGCTTCGATTTGATATATTGTGGGCCCCGTGGGTCGACCCATGCCGCCACGAACGTCCATTTGAAGCCCAAGTGCCCAAGCCCACTCTATCAAATCCATGGGCCTAAACATGGGTTTTTGGACCCAAAGAAAAATCGTTATAGATGGGCTTTATGGCCCGCACTATAGCCCTCTGAGTCTGCTTCGATTCGATATATTGTGGGCCCCACGGGTCGACCGACGCCGCCACGAACGTCCATTTGAAGCCCAAGCACGCAAGCCCAGAATCAAATCCGTGGGCCTAAACAGGGGTTTTTGGGCGCGAAAACATGGGTTTTTGGGCCCGAAGATGGACTGCTACAGACGTAGTTTATAGCATCGCTATAGCCCTCTGAGTCAGCTTCGATTTGATATATTATGGGCCCCGTGGGTCAACCGATGCCGCCACGAATGACCATTTGAAGCCCAAGTGCGCAAGCCCACTCTATCAAATCCATGGGCCTAAACATGGGTTTTTGGCCCCAAAGCCAAATAGCTATAGATGGGCTTTATGGGACGCACTATAGCCCTCTGAGTCAGCTTCGAATTGATATATTATGGGCCCCGTGGGTTGACCCATGTCGCCACGAACGTCCATTTGAAGCCCAAGTGCCCAAGCCCACTCTATCAAATCCATGGGCCTAAACATGGGTTTTTGGGCCCAAAGACAAATCGCTATAGATGGGCTTTATGGCCCGCACTATAGCCCTCTGAGTCGACTTCGATTCGATATATTGTGGGCCCCACGGGTCGACCGACACCGCGACGAACGTCCATTTGAAGCCCAAGTGCCCAAGCCCACTCTATCAAATCCATGGGCCTAAACATGGGTTTTTGGGCCCAAAGACAAATCGCCATAGATGGGCTTTATGGGTCTCTCTATAGCCCTCTGAGTCAGCTTCGATTTGATATATTATGGGCCCCATGGGTCGACCCATGCCGCCACGAACGTCAATTTGAAGCCCAAGTGCCCAAGCCCACTCTATCAAATCCATGGGCCTAAACATGGGTTTTTGGGCCCAAAGAAAAATCGTTATATATGGGCTTTATGGCCCGCACTATAGCCCTCTGAGTCTGCTTCGATTTGATATATTGTGGACCCCACGGGTCGACCAACGCCGCGACGAACGTCCATTTGAAGCCCAAGTGCGCAAGCCCACTCTATCAAATCCATGGGCCTAAACATGGGTTTTTGGTCCCAAAGACAAATCGCTATAGATGGGCTTTATGGGCCGCACTATAGCCCTACGAGTCAGCTTCGATTTGATATATTATGGGCCCCGTGGGTCGACCCATGCCGCCACGAACGTCCATTTGAAGCCCAAGTGCGCAAGCCCACTCTATCAAATCCATGGGCCTAAACATGGATTTTTGGTCCCAAAGACAAATCGCTATAGATGGGCTTTATGGGCCGCACTATAGCCCTACGAGTCAGCTTCGAATTGATATATTATGGGCCCCGTGGGTCGACCCATGTCGCCACGAACGTCCATTTGAAGCCCAAGTGCCTAAGCCCACTCTATCATATCCATGGGCCTAAACATGGGTTTTTGGGCCCAAAGGCAAATCGCTATAGATGGGCTTTATGGCCCGCACTATAGCCCTCTGAGTCGACTTCGATTTAGCTTCGATTTGATATATTATGGGCCCCATGGGTCGACCCATGCCGCCACGAACGTCCATTTGAAGCCCAAGTGCCCAAGCCCACTCTATCAAATCCATGGGCCTAAACATGGGTTTTTGGGCCCAAAGACAAATCGCTATAGATGGGCCTTATGGCCCGCACTATAGCCCTCTGAGTCGACTTCGATTCGATATATTATGGGCCCCGCGGGTCGACCGACGCCGCCACGAACGTCCATTTGAAGCCCAAGCGCGCAAGCCCACAATCAAATCCGTGGGCCTAAACAGGTGTTTTTGGGCCCGAAAACATGGGTTTTTGGGCCCGAAGATGGACCGCTACAGACGCAGTTTGTAGGGTCGCTATAGCCCTCTGAGTCAGCTTCGATTTGATATATTATGTGCCCCGTGGGTCGACCGATGCCGCCACGAACGTCCATTTGAAGGCCCATTTCGCAAGCCCACTCTATCAAATCCATGGGCCTAAACATGGGTTTTTGGGCCCCAAGAAAAATCGCTATAGATGGGCTTTATGGGCCGCACTATAGCCCTATGAGTCAACTTCGATTCGATATATTGTGGGCCCCGTGGGTCGACCGATGCCGCCACGAACGTCCATTTGAAGCCCAATTGCACAAGCCCACTCTATCAAATCCATGGGCCTAAACATGGGTTTTTGGGCCCAAAGAAAAATCGCTATAGATGGGCTTTATGGGCCACACTATAGCCCTATGAGTCAGCTTCGATTCGATATATTGTGGGCCCCGTGGGTCGACCGATTCCGCCACGAACGTCCATTTGAAGCCCAAGTGCGCAAGCCCACTCTATCAAATCCATGGGCCTAAACATGGGTTTTTGGTCCCAAAGACAAATCGCTATAGATGGGCTTTATGGGCCGCACTATAGCCCTCTGAGTCAGCTTCGATTTGACATATTGTGGGCCCCGTGGGTCGACCCATGCCGCCACGAACGTCCATTTGAAGCCCAAGTGCCCAAGCCCACTCTATCAAATCCATGGGCCTAAACATGGGTTTTTGGACCTAAAGAAAAATCGTTATAGATGGGCTTTATGGCCCGCACTATAGCCCTCTGAGTCTGCTTCGATTCGATATATTATGGGCACCACGGGTCGACCGACGCCGCCACGAATGTCCATTTGAAGCCCAAGCACGCAAGCCCACAATCAAATCCGTGGGCCTAAACAGGGGTTTTTGGGCCCGAAAACATGGGTTTTTGGGCCCGAAGATGGACCGCTACAGACGTAGTTTGTAGCATCGCTATAGCCCTCTGAGTCAGCTTCGATTTGATATATTATGGGCCCCGTGGGTCAACCGATGCCGCCACGAACGTCCATTTGAAGCCCAAGTGCGCGAGCCCACTCGATCAAATCCATGGGCCTAAACATGGGTTTTTGGCCCCAAAGCCAAATCGCTATAGATGGGCTTTATGGGACGCACTATAGCCCTCTGAGTCAGCTTCGAATTGTTATATTATGGGCCCCGTGGGTCGACCCATGTCGCCACGAACGTCCATTTGAAGCCCAAGTGCCTAAGCCCACTCTATCAAATCCATGGGCCTAAACATGGGTTTTTGGGCCCAAAGACAAATCGCTATAGATGGGCCTTATGGCCCGCACTATAGCCCTCTGAGTCGACTTCGATTCGATATATTGTGGGCCCCACGGGTCGACCGACGCCGCGACGAACGTCCATTTGAAGCCCAAGTGCCCAAGCCCACTCTATCAAATCCATGGGCCTAAACATGGGTTTTTGGGCCCAAAGACAAATCGCTATAGATGGGCTTTATGGGCCGCACTATAGCCCTACGAGTCAGCTTCGATTTGATATATTATGGGCCCCGTGGGTCGACCCATGCCGCCACGAACGTCCATTTGAAGCCCAAGTGCCCAAGCCCACTCTATCAAATCCATGGGCCTAAACATGGGTTGTTGGGCCCAAAGAAAAATCGCTATAGATGGGCTTTATGGCCTGCACTATAGCCCTCTGAGTCAGCTTCGATTCGATATATTATGGGCCCCGCGGGTCGACCGACGCCGCCACGAACGTCCATTTGAAGCCCAAGCGCGCAAGCCCACAATCAAATCCGTGGGCCTAAACAGGTGTTTTTGGGCCCGAAAACATGGGTTTTTGGGCCCGAAGATGGACCGCTACAGACGCAGTTTGTACGGTCGCTATAGCCCTCTGAGTCAGCTTCGATTTGATATATTATGTGCCCCGTGGGTCGACCCATGCCGCCACGAACGTCCATTTGAAGGCCCATTTCGCAAGCCCACTCTATCAAATCCATGGGCCTAAACATGGGTTTTTGGGCCCCAAGAAAAATCGCTATATATGGGCTTTATGGGCCGTACTATAGCCCTATGAGTCAACTTCGATTTGATATATTGTGGGCCCCGTGGGTCGACCGATGCCGCCACGAACGTCCATTTGAAGCCCAATTGCGCAAGCCCACTCTATCAAATCCATGGGCCTAAACATGGGTTTTTGGGCCCAAAGAAAAATCGCTATAGATGGGCTTTATGGGCCACACTATAGCCCTATGAGTCAGCTTCGATTCGATATATTGTGGGCCCCGTGGGTCGACCGATGCCGCCACGAACGTCCATTTGAAGCCCAAGTGCGCAAGCCCACTCTATCAAATCCATGGGCCTAAACATGGGTTTTTGGTCCCAAAGACAAATCGCTATAGATGGGCTTTATGGGCCGCACTATAGCCCTCTGAGTCAGCTTCGATTTGACATATTGTGGGCCCCGTGGGTCGACCCATGCCGCCACGAACGTCCATTTGAAGCCCAAGTGCCCAAGCCCACTCTATCAAATCCATGGGCCTAAACATGGGTTTTTGGACCTAAAGAAAAATCGTTATAGATGGGCTTTATGGCCCGCACTATAGCCCTCTGAGTCTGCTTCGATTCAATATATTGTGGGCACCACGGGTCGACTGACGCCGCCACGAATGTCCATTTGAAGCCCAAGCACGCAAGCCCACAATCAAATCCGTGGGCCTAAACAGGGGTTTTTGGGCCCGAAAACATGGGTTTTTGGGCCCGAAGATGAACCGCTACATACGTAGTTTGTAGCATCGCTATAGCCCTCTGAGTCAGCTTCGATTTGATATATTATGGGCCCCGTGGGTCAACCGATGCCGCCACGAACGTCCATTTGAAGCCCAAGTGCGCGAGCCCACTCGATCAAATCCATGGGCCTAAACATGGGTTTTTGGCCCCAAAGCCAAATCGCTATAGATGGGCTTTATGGGACGCACTATAGCCCTCTGAGTCAGCTTCGAATTGTTATATTATGGGCCCCGTGGGTCGACCCATGTCGCCACGAACGTCCATTTGAAGCCCAAGTGCCTAAGCCCACTCTATCAAATCCATGGGCCTAAACATGGGTTTTTGGGCCCAAAGACAAATCGCTATAGATGGGCCTTATGGCCCGCACTATAGCCCTCTGAGTCGACTTCGATTTGATATATTGTGGGCCCCACGGGTCGACCGACGCCGCGACGAACGTCCATTTGAAGCCCAAGTGCCCAAGCCCACTCTATCAAATCCATGGGCCTAAACATGGGTTTTTGGGCCCAAAGACAAATCGCTATAGATGGGCTTTATGGGCCGCACTATAGCCCTACGAGTCAGCTTCGATTCGATATATTGTGGGCCCCGCGGGTTGACCGACGCCGCCACGAACGTCCATTTGAAGCCCAAGCACGCAAGCCCACAATCAAATCCGTGGGCCTAAACAGGGGTTTTTGGGCCCGAAAACCTGGGTTTTTTGGCCCGAAGATGGACCGCTACAGACGTAGTGTGTAGCGTCGCTATAGCCCTCTGAGTCAGCTTCGATTTGATATATTATGGGCCCCGTGGGTTGACCGATGCCGCCACGAACGTCCATTTGAAGCCCCAGTGCGCAAGCCCACTCTATCAAATCCATGGGCCTAAACATGGGTTTTTGGGCCCAAAGAAAAATTGCTATAGATGGGATTTATGGGCCACACTATAGCCCTATGAGTCAGCTTCGATTCGATATATTGTGGGCCCCGTGGGTCGACCGACGCCGCGACGAACGTCCATTTGAAGCCCAAGTGCCCAAGCCCACTCTATCAAATCCATGGGCCTAAACATGGGTTTTTGGGCCCAAAGACAAATCGCTATAGATGGGCTTTATGGGCCGCACTATAGCCCTACGAGTCAGCTTCGATTTGATATATTATGGGCCCCGTGGGTCGACCCATGCCGCCACGAACGTCCATTTGAAGCCCAAGTGCCCAAGCCCACTCTATCAAATCCATGGGCCTAAACATGGGTTGTTGGGCCCAAAGAAAAATCGCTATAGATGGGCTTTATGGCCTGCACTATAGCCCTCTGAGTCAGCTTCGATTCGATATATTATGGGCCCCGCGGGTCGACCGACGCCGCCACGAACGTCCA
Source organism: Mallotus nudiflorus (assembly GCA_947683625.1). Taxonomy (NCBI): domain Eukaryota; kingdom Viridiplantae; phylum Streptophyta; class Magnoliopsida; order Malpighiales; family Euphorbiaceae; genus Mallotus; species Mallotus nudiflorus. The sequence continues at coordinate 63,459 of CANTUR010002199.1, forward strand.
TTTGAAGCCCAAGCGCGCAAGCCCACAATCAAATCCGTGGGCCTAAACAGGTGTTTTTGGGCCCGAAAACATGGGTTTTTGGGCCCGAAGATGGACCGCTACAGACGCAGTTTGTAGGGTCGCTATAGCCCTCTGAGTCAGCTTCGATTTGATATATTATGTGCCCCGTGGGTCGACCCATGCCGCCACGAACGTCCATTTGAAGGCCCATTTCGCAAGCCCACTCTATCAAATCCATGGGCCTAAACATGGGTTTTTGGGCCCCAAGAAAAATCGCTATATATGGGCTTTATGGGCCGTACTATAGCCCTATGAGTCAACTTCGATTTGATATATTGTGGGCCCCGTGGGTCGACCGATGCCGCCACGAACGTCCATTTGAAGCCCAATTGCGCAAGCCCACTCTATCAAATCCATGGGCCTAAACATGGGTTTTTGGGCCCAAAGAAAAATCGCTATAGATGGGCTTTATGGGCCACACTATAGCCCTATGAGTCAGCTTCGATTCGATATATTGTGGGCCCCGTGGGTCGACCGATGCCGCCACGAACGTCCATTTGAAGCCCAAGTGCGCAAGCCCACTCTATCAAATCCATGGGCCTAAACATGGGTTTTTGGTCCCAAAGACAAATCGCTATAGATGGGCTTTATGGGCCGTACTATAGCCCTCTGAGTCAGCTTCGATTTGACATATTGTGGGCCCCGTGGGTCGACCCATGCCGCCACGAACGTCCATTTGAAGCCCAAGTGCCCAAGCCCACTCTATCAAATCCATGGGCCTAAACATGGGTTTTTGGACCTAAAGAAAAATCGTTATAGATGGGCTTTATGGCCCGCACTATAGCCCTCTGAGTCTGCTTCGATTCAATATATTGTGGGCACCACGGGTCGACTGACGCCGCCACGAATGTCCATTTGAAGCCCAAGCACGCAAGCCCACAATCAAATCCGTGGGCCTAAACAGGGGTTTTTGGGCCCGAAAACATGGGTTTTTGGGCCCGAAGATGAACCGCTACATACGTAGTTTGTAGCATCGCTATAGCCCTCTGAGTCAGCTTCGATTTGATATATTATGGGCCCCGTGGGTCAACCGATGCCGCCACGAACGTCCATTTGAAGCCCAAGTGCGCGAGCCCACTCGATCAAATCCATGGGCCTAAACATGGGTTTTTGCCCCCAAAGCCAAATCGCTATAGATGGGCTTTATGGGACGCACTATAGCCCTCTGAGTCAGCTTCGAATTGTTATATTATGGGCCCCGTGGGTCGACCCATGTCGCCACGAACGTCCATTTGAAGCCCAAGTGCCTAAGCCCACTCTATCAAATCCATGGGCCTAAACATGGGTTTTTGGGCCCAAAGACAAATCGCTATAGATGGGCCTTATGGCCCGCACTATAGCCCTCTGAGTCGACTTCGATTTGATATATTGTGGGCCCCACGGGTCGACCGACGCCGCGACGAACGTCCATTTGAAGCCCAAGTGCCCAAGCCCACTCTATCAAATCCATGGGCCTAAACATGGGTTTTTGGGCCCAAAGACAAATCGCTATAGATGGGCTTTATGGGCCGCACTATAGCCCTACGAGTCAGCTTCGATTCGATATATTGTGGGCCCCGCGGGTTGACCGACGCCGCCACGAACGTCCATTTGAAGCCCAAGCACGCAAGCCCACAATCAAATCCGTGGGCCTAAACAGGGGTTTTTGGGCCCAAAAACCTGGGTTTTTTGGCCCGAAGATGGACCGCTACAGACGTAGTGTGTAGCGTCGCTATAGCCCTCTGAGTCAGCTTCGATTTGATATATTATGGGCCCCGTGGGTTGACCGATGCCGCCACGAACGTCCATTTGAAGCCCCAGTGCGCAAGCCCACTCTATCAAATCCATGGGCCTAAACATGGGTTTTTGGGCCCAAAGAAAAATTGCTATAGATGGGATTTATGGGCCACACTATAGCCCTATGAGTCAGCTTCGATTCGATATATTGTGGGCCCCGTGGGTCGACCGATGCCGCCACGAACGTCCATTTGAAGCCCAAGTGCGCAAGCCCACTCTATCAAATCCATGGGCCTAAACATGGGTTTTTGGTCCCAAAGACAAATCGCTATAGATGGGCTTTATGGGCCGCACTATAGCCCTCTGAGTCAGCTTCGATTTGATATGTTGTGGGCCCCGTGGGTCGACCCATGCCGCCAGGAACGTCCATTTGAAGCCCAAGTGCCCAAGCCCACTCTATCAAATCCATGGGCCTAAACATGGGTTTTTGGACCCAAAGAAAAATCGTTATAGATGGGCTTTATGGCCCGCACTATAGCCCTCTGAGTCTGCTTCGATTCGACATATTGTGGGCCCCACGGGTCGACCGACGCCGCCACGAACGTCCATTTGAAGCCCAAGCACGCAAGCCCACAATCAAATCCGTGGGCCTAAACAGGGGTTTTTGGGCCCGAAAACATGGGTTTTTGGGCCCGAAGATGGACCGCTACAGACGTAGTTTGTAGCATCGCTATAGCCCTCTGAGTCAGCTTCGATTTGATATATTATGGGCCCCGTGGGTCAACCGATGCCGCCACGAACGTCCATTTGAAGCCCAAGTGCGCGAGCCCACTCTATCAAATCCATGGGCCTAAACATGGGCTTTTGGCCCCAAAGCCAAATCGCTATAGATGGGCTTTATGGGATGCACTATAGCCCTCTGAGTCAGCTTCGAATTGATATATTATGGGCCCCGTGGGTCGACCCATGTCGCCACGAACGTCCATTTGAAGCCCAAGTGCCTAAGCCCACTCTATCAAATCCATGGGCCTAAACATGGGTTTTTGGGCCCAAAGACAAATCGCTATAGATGGGCTTTATGGCCCGCACTATAGCCCTCTGAGTCGACTTCGATTCGATATATTGTGGGCCCCACGGGTCGACCGACGCCGCGATGAACGTCCATTTGAAGCCCAAGTGCCCAAGCCCACTCTATCAAATTCATGGGCCTAAACTTGGGTTTTTGGGCCCAAAGACAAATCGCCATAGATGGGCTTTATGGGCCGCACTATAGCCCTACGAGTCAGCTTCGATTTGATATATTATGGGCCCCGTGGGTCGACCCATGCCGCCACGAACGTCCATTTGAAGCCCAAGTGCCCAAGCCCACTCTATCAAATCCATGGGCCTAAACATGGGTTTTTGGGCCCAAAGAAAAATCGCTATAGATGGGCTTTATGGCCTGCACTATAGCCCTCTGAGTCAGCTTCGATTCGATATATTATGGGCCCCGCGGGTCGACCGACGCCGCCACGAACGTCCATTTGAAGCCCAAGCGCGCAAGCCCACAATCAAATCCGTGGGCCTAAACAGGTGTTTTTGGGCCCGAAAACATGGGTTTTTGGGCCCGAAGATGGATCGCTACAGACGCAGTTTGTAGCGTCGCTATAGCCCTCTGAGTCAGCTTCGATTTGATATATTATGGGCCCCGTGGGTCGACCGATGCCGTCACGAACGTCCATTTGAAGGCCCATTGTGCAAGCCCACTCTATCAAATCCATGGGCCTAAACATGGGTTTTTGGGCCCCAAGAAAAATCGCTATAGATGGGCTTTATGGGCCGCACTATAGCCCTCTGAGTCAGCTTCGATTCGATATATTATGGGCCCCGCGGGTCGACCGACGCCGCCACGAACGTCCATTTGAAGCCCAAGCGCGCAGGCCCACAATCAAATCCGTGGGCCTAAACAGGTGTTTTTGGGACCGAAACATGGGTTTTTGGGCCCGAAGATGGACCGCTACAGACACAGTTTGTAGGGTCGCTATAGCCCTCTGAGTCAGCTTCGATTTGATATATTATGGGCCCCGTGGGTCGACCGATGCCGCCACGAACGTCCATTTGAAGGCCCATTGCGCAAGCCCACTCTATCAAATCCATGGGCCTGAACATGGGTTTTTGGGCCCCAAGAAAAATCGCTATAGATGGGCTTTATGGGCCGCACTATAGCCCTATGAGTCAACTTCGATTCGATATATTGTGGGCCCCGTGGGTCGACCGATGCCGCCACGAACGTCCATTTGAAGCCCAAGTGCGCAAGCCCACTCTATCAAATCCATGGGCCTAATCATGGGTTTTTGGGCCCAAAGACAAATCGCTATAGATGGGCTTTATGGGCCGCACTATATCCCTCTGAGTCAGCTTTGATTTGATATATTGTGGGCCCCGTGGGTCGACCCATGCCGCCACGAACGTCCATTTGAAGCCCAAGTGCCCAAGCCCACTCTATCAAATCCATGGGCCTAAACATGGGTTTTTGGACCCAAAGAAAAATCGCTATAGATGGGCTTTATGGGCCGCACTATAGCCCTCTGAGGCAGCTTCGATTCGATATATTATGGGCCCCGCGGGTCGACCGACGCCGCTAAGAACGTCCATTTGAAGCCCAAGCACGCAAGCCCACAATCAAATCCGTGGGCCTAAACAGGGGTTTTTGGGCCCGAAGATGGACCGCTACAGACGTAGTTTGTAGCATCGCTATAGCCCTCTGAGTCAGCTTCGATTTGATATATTATGGGCCCTGTGGGTCAACCGATGCCGCCACGAACGTCCATTTGAAGCCCAAGTGCGCGAGCCCACTCTATCAAATCCATGGGCCTAAACATGGGTTTTTGGCCCCAAAGCCAAATCGCTATAGATGGGCTTTATGGGATGCACTATAGCCCTCTGAGTCAGCTTCGAATTGATATATTATGGGCCCCCGTGGGTCGACCCATGTCGCCACGAACGTCCATTTGAAGCCCAAGTGCCTAAGCCCACTCTATCAAATCCATGGGCCTAAACATGGGTTTTTGGGCCCAAAGACAAATCGCTATAGATGGGCTTTATGGCCCGCACTATAGCCCTCTGAGTCGACTTCGATTCGATATATTGTGGGCCCCACGGGTCGACCGACGCCGCGATGAACGTCCATTTGAAGCCCAAGTGCCCAAGCCCACTCTATCAAATTCATGGGCCTAAACTTGGGTTTTTGGGCCCAAAGACAAATCGCCATAGATGGGCTTTATGGGCCGCACTATAGCCCTACGAGTCAGCTTCGATTTGATATATTATGGGCCCCGTGGGTCGACCCATGCCGCCACGAACGTCCATTTGAAGCCCAAGTGCCCAAGCCCACTCTATCAAATCCATGGGCCTAAACATGGGTTTTTGGGGCCCAAAGAAAAATCGCTATAGATGGGCTTTATGGCCTGCACTATAGCCCTCTGAGTCAGCTTCGATTCGATATATTATGGGCCCCGCGGGTCGACCGACGCTGCCACGAACGTCCATTTGAAGCCCAAGCGCGCAAGCCCACAATCAAATCCGTGGGCCTAAACAGGTGTTTTTGGGCCCGAAAACATGGGTTTTTGGGCCCGAAGATGGACCGCTACAGATGCAGTTTGTAGTGTCGCTATAGCCCTCTGAGTCAGCTTCGATTTGATATATTATGGGCCCCGTGGGTCGACCGATGCCGCCACGAACGTCCATTTGAAGGCCCATTGCGCAAGCCCACTCTATCAAATCCATGGGCCTAAAGATGGGTTTTTGGGCCCCAAGAAAAATCGTTATAGATGGGCTTTATGGGCCGCACTATAGCCCTATGAGTCAACTTCGATTCGATATATTGTGGGCCCCGTGGGTCGACCGATGCCGCCACGAACGTCCATTTGAAGCCCAAGTGCGCAAGCCCACTCTATCAAATCCATGGGCCTAAACATGGGTTTTTGGGCCCAAAGACAAATCGCTATAGATGGGCTTTATGGGCCGCACTATATCCCTCTGAGTCAGCTTTGATTTGATATATTGTGGGCCCCGTGGGTCGACCCATGCCGCCACGAACGTCCATTTGAAGCCCAAGTGCCCAAGCCCACTCTATCAAATCCATGGGCCTGAACATGGGTTTTTGGACCCAAAGAAAAATCGCTATAGATGGGCTTTATGGGCCGCACTATAGCCCTCTGAGGCAGCTTCGATTCGATATATTATGGGCCCCGCGGGTCGACCGACGCCGCCAAGAACGTCCATTTGAAGCCCAAGCACGCAAGCCCACAATCAAATCCGTGGGCCTAAACATGGGTTTTTGGGCCCGAAAACATGGGTTTTTGGGCCGAAGATGGACCGCTACAGACGTAGTGTGTAGCGTCGCTATAGCCCTCTGAGTCAGCTTCGATTTGATATATTATGGGCCCCGTGGGTTGACCGATGCCGCCACGAACGTCCATTTGAAGCCCCAGTGCGCAAGCCCACTCTATCAAATCCATGGGCCTAAACATGGGTTTTTGGGCCCAAAGAAAAATCGCTATAGATGGGCTTTATGGGCCACACTATAGCCCTATGAGTCAGCTTCGATTCGATATATTGTGGGCCCCGTGGGTCGACCGATGCCGCCACGAACGTCCATTTGAAGCCCAAGTGCGCAAGCCCACTCTATCAAATCCATGGGCCTAAACATGGGTTTTTGGTCCCAAAGACAAATCGCTATAGATGGGCTTTGTGGGCCGCACTATAGCCCTCTGAGTCAGCTTCGATTTGATATATTATGGGCCCCGTGGGTCGGCCCATGCCGCCACGAACGTCCATTTGAAGCCCAAGTGCCCAAGGCCACTCTATCAAATCCATGGGCCTAAACACGGGTTTTTGGACCCAAAGAAAAATCGTTATAGATGGGCTTTATGGCCCGCACTATAGCCCTCTGAGTCTACTTCGATTCGATATATTGTGGGCCCCGCGGGTCGATCGACGCCGCCGTGAACGTCCATTTGAAGCCCAAGCACGCAAGCCCACAATCAAATCCGTGGGCCTAAACAGGGGTTTTTGGGCCCGAAAACATGGGTTTTTGGGCCCGGAGATGGACCGCTACAGATGTAGTTTGTAGCATCGCTATAGCCCTCTGAGTCAGCTTCGATTTGATATATTATGGGCCCCGTGGGTCAACCGATGCCGCCACGAACGTCCATTTGAAGCCCAAGTGCGCAAGCCCACTCTATCAAAATCCATGGGCCTAAACATGGGTTTTTGGCCCCAAAGCCAAATCGCTATAGATGGGCTTTATGGGACGCACTATAGCCCTCTGAGTCAGCTTCGAATTGATATATTATGGGCCCCGTGGGTCGACCCATGTCGCCACGAACGTCCATTTGAAGCCTAAGTGCCCAAGCCCACTCTATCAAATCCATGGGCCTAAACATGGGTTTTTGGGCTCAAAGACAAATCGCTATAGATGGGCTTTATGGCCCACACTATAGCCCTCTGAGTCGACTTCGATTCGATATATTGTGGGCCCAATGGGTCGACCGACGCCGCGACGAACGTCCATTTGAAGCCCAAGTGCCCAAGCCCACTCTATCAAATCCATGGGCTTAAACATGGGTTTTTGGGCCCAAAGATAAATCGCTATAGATGGGCTTTATGGGCCGCTCTATAGCCCTCTGAGTCAGCTTCGATTTGATATATTATGGGCCCCATGGGTCGACCCATGCCGCCACGAACGTCCATTTGAAGCCCAAGTGCCCAAGCCCACTCTATCAAATCCATGGGCCTAAACATGGGTTTTCAGGCCCAAAGAAAAATCGCTATAGATGGGCTTTATGGCCCGCACTATAGCCCTCTGAGTCTGCTTCGATTTGATATATTGTGGACCCCACGGGTCGACCAACGCCGCGACGAACGTCCATTTGAAGCCCAAGTGCGCAAGCCCACTCTATTAAATCCATGGGCCTAAACATGGGTTTTTGGGCCCAAAGAAAAATCGCTATAGATGGGCTTTATGGCCCGCACTATAGCCCTACGAGTCAGCTTCGATTTGATATATTATGGGCCCCGTGGGTCGACCCATGCCGCCACGAACGTCCATTTGAAGCCCAAGTGCCCAAGCCCACTCTATCAAATCCATGGGCCTAAACATGGGTTTTTGGGCCCAAAGAAAAATCGCTATAGATGGACTTTATGGCCTGCACTATAGCCGTCTGAGTCAGCTTCGATTCGATATATTGTGGGCCCCGCGGGTCGACCGATGCCGCCACGAACGTCCATTTGATGCCCAAGCACGCAAGCCCACAATCAAATCCGTGGGCCTAAACAGGGGTTTTTGGGCCCGAAAACATGGGTTTTTGGGCCCGAAGATGGACCGCTACAGACGTAGTGTGTAGCGTCGCTATAGCCCTCTGAGTCAGCTTTGATTTGATATATTATGGGCCCCGTGGGTCGACCGATGCCGCCACGAACGTCCATTTGAAGCCCCAGTGCGCAAGCCCACTCTATCAAATCCATGGGCCTAAACATGGGTTTTTGGTCCCAAAGACAAATCGCTATAGATGGGCTTTGTGGGCCGCACTATAGCCCTCTGAGTCAGCTTCGATTTGATATATTGTGGGCCCCGTGGGTCGACCCATACCGCCACGAACGTCCATTTGAAGCCCAAGTGCCCAAGCCCACTCTATCAAATCCATGGGCCTAAACATGGGTTTTTGGACCCAAAGAAAAATCATTATAGATGGGCTTTATGGCCCGCACTATAGCCCTCTGAGTTTGCTTCGATTCGATATATTGTGGGCCCCGCGGGTCGACCGACGCCCAAGCACGCAAGCCCACAATCAAATCCGTGGGCCTAAACAGGGGTTTTTGGGCCCGAAAACATGGGTTTTTGGTCCCGAAAACATGGGTTTTTGGGCCCGGAGATGGACTGCTACAGATGTAGTTTGTAGCATCGCTATAGCCCTATGAGTCAGCTTCGATTTGATATATTATGGGCCCCGTGGGTCAACCGATGCCGCCACGAACGTCCATTTGAAGCCCAAGTGCGCAAGCCCACTCTATCAAATCCATGGGCCTAAACATGGGTTTTTGGCCCTAAAGCCAAATCGCTATAGATGGGCTTTATGGGACGCACTATAGCCCTCTGAGTCAGCTTCGAATTGATATATTATGGGACCCGTGGGTCGACCCATGTCGCCACGAACATCCATTTGAAGCCCAAGTGCCCAAGCCCACTCTATCAAATCCATGGGCCTAAACATGGGTTTTTGGGCCCAAAGACAAATCGCTATAGATGGGCTTTATGGCCCACACTATAGCCCTCTGAGTCGACTTCGATTCGATATATTGTGGGCCCCATGGGTCGACCGACGCCGCGACGAACGTCCATTTGAAGCCCAAGTGCCCAAGCCCACTCTATCAAATCCATGGGCCTAAACATGGGTTTTTGGACCCAAAGAAAAATCGCTATAGATGGGCTTTATGGGCCGCACTATAGCCCTCAAAGTCAGCTTCGATTCGATATATTGTGGGCCCCGCGGGTAGACCGACGCCGCACGAACGTCCATTTGAAGCCCAAGCACGCAAGCCCACAATCAAATCCGTGGGCCTAAACAGGGGTTTTTGGGCCCGAAAACATGGGTTTTTGGTCCCGAAAACATGGGTTTTTGGGCCCGGGAGATGGACTGCTACAGATGTAGTTTGTAGCATCGCTATAGCCCTATGAGTCAGCTTCGATTTGATATATTATGGGCCCCGTGGGTCAACCGATGCCGCCACGAACGTCCATTTGAAGCCCAAGTGCGCAAGCCCACTCTATCAAATCCATGGGCCTAAACATGGGTTTTTGGCCCTAAAGCCAAATCGCTATAGATGGGCTTTATGGGACGCACTATAGCCCTCTGAGTCAGCTTCGAATTGATATATTATGGGACCCGTGGGTCGACCCATGTCGCCACGAACATCCATTTGAAGCCCAAGTGCCCAAGCCCACTCTATCAAATCCATGGGCCTAAACATGGGTTTTGGGCCCAAAGACAAATCGCTATAGATGGGCTTTATGGCCCACACTATAGCCCTCTGAGTCGACTTCGATTCGATATATTGTGGGCCCCCATGGGTCGACCGACGCCGCGACGAACGTCCATTTGAAGCCCAAGTGCCCAAGCCCACTCTATCAAATCCATGGGCCTAAACATGGGTTTTTGGACCCAAAGAAAAATCGCTATAGATGGGCTTTAAGGGCCGCACTATAGCCCTCAAAGTCAGCTTCGATTCGATATATTGTGGGCCCCGCGGGTAGACCGACGCCGCCACGAACGTCCATTGAAGCCCAAGCACGCAAGCCCACAATCAAATCGTGGGCCTAAACAGGGGTTTTTGGGCCCGAAAACATGGGTTTTTGGGCCCGAAGATGGACCGCTACAGATGCAGTTTGTAGCGTCGCTATAGCCCTCTGAGTCAGCTTCGATTTGATATATTATGGGCCCTGTGGGTTGACCGATGCCGCCACGAACGTCCATTTGAAGCCCCAGTGCGGAAGCCCACTCTATCAAATCCATGGGCCTAAACATGGGTTTTTGGGCCCAAAGAAAAATCGTTATAGATGGGCTTTATGGGCCACACTATAGCCCTATGAGTCAGCTTCGATTCGATATATTGTGGGCCCCGTGGGTCGACCGATGCCGCCACGAACGTCCATTTGAAGCCAAGTGCGCAAGCCCACTCTATCAAATCCATGGGCCTAAACATGGGTTTTTGGTCCCCAAAGACAAATCGCTATAGATGGGCTTTGTGGGCCGCACTATAGCCCTCTGAGTCAGCTTCGATTTGATATATTGTGGGCCCCGTGGGTCGGCCCCATGCCGCCACGAACGTCCATTTGAAGCCCAAGTGCCCAGGCCACTCTATCAAATCCATGGGCCTAAACATGGGTTTTTGGACCCAAAGAAAAATCATTATAGATGGGCTTTATGGCCCGCACTATAGCCCTCTGAGTCTGCTTCGATTCGATATATTGTGGGCCCCCACGGGTCGACCGACGCCGCCGCGAACGTCCATTTGAAGCCCAAGCACGCAAGCCCACAATCAAATCCGTGGGGCCTAAACAGGGGTTTTTGGGCCCGAAAACATGGGTTTTTTGGGCCCGGAGATGGACCGCTATAGACGTAGTTTGTAGCATCGCTATATCCCCCTCTGAGTCAGCTTCGATTTGATATATTATGGGCCCCGTGGGTCAACCGATGCCGCCACGAACGTCCATTTGAAGCCTAAGTGCACAAGACCACTCTATCAAATCCATGGGCCTAACATGGGTTTTTGGCCCCAAAGCCCAAATCGTTATAGATGGGCTTTATAGGACGTACTATAGCCCTCTTAGTCAGCTTTCGAATTGATATATTATGGGCCTCGTGGGTCGACCCATGTCGCCACGAACGTCCATTTGAAGCCTAAGTGCCCAAGCCCACTCTATCAAATCCATGGGCCTAAACATGGGTTTTTGGGCCCAAAGACAAATCGCTATAGATGGGCTTTATGGCCCACACTATAGCCCTCTGAGTCGACTTCGATTCGATATATTGTGGGCCCCCATGGGTCGACCGACGCCGCGATGAACGTCCATTTGAAGCCCAAGTGCCCAAGCCCACTCTATCAAATCCATGGGCTTAAACATGGGTTTTTGGGCCCAAAGATAAATCGCTATAGATGGGCTTTATGGCCCGCTCTATAGCCCTCTGAGTCAGCTTCGATTTGATATAGTATGGGCCCCATGGGTCGACCCATGCCGCCACGAACGTCCATTTGAAGCCCAAGCCCACTCTATCAAATCCATGGGCCTAAACATGGGTTTTTAGGCCCAAAGAAAAATCGCTATAGATGGGCTTTATGGCCCGCACTATAGCCCTCTGAGTCTGCTTCGATTTGATATATTGTGGACCCCACGGGTCGACCAACGCCGCGACGAACGTCCATTTGAAGCCCAAGTGCGCAAGCCCACTCTATCAAATCCATGGGCCTAAACATGGGTTTTTTGGGCCCAAAGACAAATCGCTATAGATGGGCTTTATGGCCCGCACTATAGCCCTACAAGTCAGCTTTGATTTGATATATTATGGGCCCCGTGGGTCGACCCATGCCGCCACGAACGTCCATTTGATGCCCAAGTGCCCAAGCCCACTCTATCAAATCATGGGCCTAAACATGGGTTTTTGGGCCCAAAGAAAAATCGCTATAGATGGGCTTTATGGCCTGCACTATAGCCCTCTGAGTCAGCTTCGATTCGATATATTATGGGCCCCCGCGGGTCGACCCGACGCCGCCACGAACGTCCATTTGAAGCCCAAGCGCACAAGCCCACAATCAAATCCGTGGGCCTAAACAGGTGTTTTTGGGCCCGAAAACATGGGTTTTTGGGCCCGAAGATGGACCGCTACAGACGTAGTTTGTAGGGTCGCTATAGCCCTCTGAGTCAGCTTCGATTTGATATATTATGGGCCCCGTGGGTCAACCGATGCCGCCACGAACGTCCATTTGAAGGCCCATTGCGCAAGCCCACTCTATCAAATCCATGGGCCTAAACATGGGTTTTTGGGCCCCAAGAAAAATCGTTATAGATGGGCTTTATGGGCCGCACTATAGCCCTATGAGTCAACTTCGATTCGATATATTGTGGGCCCCGTGGGTCGACCGATGCCGCCACGAACGTCCATTTGAAGCCCAAGTGCGCAAGCCCAATCTATCAAATCCATGGGCCTAAACATGGGTTTTGGGCCCCAAAGACAAATCGCTATAGATGGGCTTTATGGGCGCACTATAGCCCTCTCAGTCAGCTTTGATTTTATAAATTATGGGCCCCGTGGGTCGACCCATGCCGCCACGAACGTCCATTTGAAGCCCAAGTGCCCAAGCCCACTCTATCAAATCCATGGGCCTAAACATGGGTTTTTGGACCCAAAGAAAAATCGCTATAGATGGGCTTTATGGGCCGCACTATAGCCCTCTGAGTCAGCTTCGATTCGATATATTATGGGCCCCGTGGGTCGACCGACGCTGCCACGAACGTCCATTTGAAGCCCAAGCACGCAAGCCCACAATCAAATCCGTGGCCTAAACAGGGGTTTTTGGGCCCAAAAACATGGGTTTTTGGGCCCGAAGATGGACCGCTACAGACGTAGTGTGTAGCGTCGCTATAGCCCTCTGAGTCAGCTTCGATTTGATATATTATGGGCCCCGTTGGTTGACCGATGCCGCCACGAACGTCCATTTGAAGCCCCAGTGCGCAGCCCACTCTATCAAATCCATGGGCCTAAACATGGGTTTTGGGCCCAAAGAAAAATCGCTATAGATGGCTTTATGGGCCATACTATAGCCCTATGAGTCAGCTTCGATTCGATATATTATAGGCCCCGTGGGTCGACCGATGCCGCCACGAACGTCCATTTGAAGCCCAAGTGCGCAAGCCCACTCTTTCAAATCCATGGGCCTAAACATGGGTTTTTGGTCCCAAAGACAAATCGCTATAGATGGGCTTTATGGGCCGCACTATAGCCCTCTGAGTCAGCTTCGATTTGATATATTATGGGCCCCATGGGTCGACACCCATGCCGCCACGAACGTCCATTTGAAGCCCAAGTGCCCAAGCCACTCTATCAAATCCATCGGGCCTAAACATGGGTTTTTGGACCCAAAGAAAAATCGTTATAGATGGGCTTTATGGCCCGCACTATAGCCCTCTGAGTCTGCTTCGATTCGATATATTGTGGGCGCCACGGGTCGACCGACGCCGCCACGAACGTCCATTTGACGCCCAAGCACACAAGCGCACAATCAAATCCGTGGGCCTAAACAGGGTTTTTGGCCCGAAAACATGGGTTTTTGGGCCCAAAGATGGACCGCTACAGACGTAGTTTGTAACATCGCTATAGCCCTCTGAGTCAGCTTCGATTTGATATATTATGGGCCCCGTGGGTCAACCGATGCCGCCACGAACATCCATTTGAAGCCCAAGTGCGCAAGCCCACTCTATCAAATCGATGGGCCTAAACATGGGTTTTTGGCCCCAAAGCCCAAATCGCTATAGATGGGCTTTATAGGACGCACTATAGCCCTCTAAGTCAGCTTCGAATTGATATATTATGTGCCCCGTGGGTCGACCCATGTCACCACGAACGTCCATTTGAAGCCCAAGTGCCAAAGCCCACTCTATCAAATCCATGGGCCTAAACATGGGTT